>VZRU01009151.1:299440-312525 GCA_013398155.1 Pedionomus torquatus | reverse complement strand
TATGTCCTTTCTCCGTTGAGGACTCCAGAGCTGGACACAGTACTCCAGGTGGGGTCTCACGAGTGCAGAGCAGAGGAAGTTCCATTTGAATGTGAGGAAAAACTTCTTTGTGGTGAGGGTGACGGAGCAGTGGAACAGGCTGCCCAGGGAGGTTGTGGAGTCCCCTTCTCTGGAAACCTTCAAGACCCACCTGGATGCAGTCCTGAGTGATGTCCTCTGGGCAATCCTGCTTTAGCAGGGCAGTTGGACTAGATGATCTCTAGAGGTCCCTTCCAACTCTGACAATTCCATGATTCCATTATGAGAATATGCCTTGTTATGAGAAATTTCATAAAATATTTCTAAATTATGTTCACTGAAGTCATGCTGCTCATACCTGTAGTGCTGTTACCAATTATAAATTCAAATTAGAAATTAACTTTATACATTTTATTTTTGCCATTGGTGCTAAAAATGGGAATAATGAAATGTAGGGGCAAAGAAATTTCTGTGGTCTGCGTTCTTTTAATCTCTGCATTCTACTTTTTTTCCAGAAACATACACCTTGCTGGGAAATTCTTTTGGTTTCCCATGCATTTTTCCATTTAAATATAACAACAAGTGGTATTATGAGTGTACCAGAGATGGAAAGGAATTTGACTGGTGTGCCACAACAACTCACTATGAACAAGATGAAAAATGGGGTTTTTGCCCAAATGCTGGTAAGATGTTGCATGCCTTCTCTCTCCCCCTTCCCCCAGAGTATCTTTGCTCTTCATTAGCAATTCTAGGTCATGCTCTGGTTTGGATTATTTGCCTTTGGTTAGAGGGGAATGTCTCTTTAAAAAGCAGAAAAGACGACTTCGGCAGCTTTTATTGTAATTTATCATCTTTGGCCTTTGGAGACCCAAGTGCTCATCCCCAGAGCAAAACTACAGGGGCTGAGCAAAAGGATGTTATTCTGCACAGGCTGTTGACCTCACCCCACAGCTAAACCTCTCTCTCCTTTGTCCCAGTAATATATAGGCAGCTTCTCTGAAATATGTCGAGGACGGGATGCTCTTGCAGAGTCATGTTCTGCTTGTTAAACGTGCGTGCATTACATCTTGCACGTTCCTCTGCACTACTGGGGCTTGTCTTGGGCCTGATGAGCTTAGAAGCAATAGCTTTAAAATACTTGATATTGAAAAGACTTTGGATGTATAATTTTTGTGAATATTCCAGCTTCTTGCTTTAATAAGCAAAATAGCATTTTCTGTCAGCAGAAGTGGTTTGGAAAGGTCTTCCCTACTCAAGCTGCATTTCAGATCTCTGTTCCAAAGCATCTTAAAAGCAGCTGTAAATGTGTCTTTGTAATGGGAATTTCTGAGCTGCAATTATAATAGATGGTATTTTCACCCTTGCTTAAACTTTGTAATTATAGCAAGTTTATTCTCTTGAGTACAAGATAGAAGGAGATCCAGTGACTGCTCCTCCATGAGTTGGGTGAAGTGTTCATAGTTTGGATATTTCAGACATTCAGCTTTAGGAGCAAATGGTCAGCTGGTGTAAATTAAAACATAACTTTCTTGGCTTAAATTGCTGCCAGCTGCAGATCAGTTTCTGAGTGTTTTATCAACTCTATGAAATATGGAGCAACATTTTACTCTGTTGTTGCCTTATATCTGTTTGTTCTTTAATAAAGGAACATGAAAGGGATTCATAATCATGCTTCTATTGGGATGCTACTCTCATTAACTAACTGAATTTTTCAAGTTGTTATATTTTTGGTTGGCTTGTAGCCTTGGGCTGTTGGTGACAAGTCTGTTTCTGAGCAGAGAGCGGCTGTGGCGTTTTTTGGAAGGAGAACCCCAACACACACCTTTGCTACCAGTTCAACCTTGGGTCTGTGCTAACCTGGCGTGAGGCACGGGCCACCTGTCAGCTGCAAGGAGGAGACCTCCTCAGCATCACCAACCCCGAAGAGCAGGACTACATAAGTAACCTAAGCAGTGAGTAGACATGTCTCTGGGGACTATGTGGGAAACCTGTAGTTAGGTTTCCTCATTACTCATGAAAAAGGGGTAAGCTTTGGAGCCTCTTTCTGTGTGATGTCTCTTCTGTTGCTCCTTTTATGGGAGGCTTCGTCCCATAAAACACCACAGTAGAGCTGTTTGAAAAAACAAGGCTGAAGGTGAGTTGCAACCTTAGTAACCTGAGTGCAGAAGTAGTACATGTTATGTGAAGGTGTCTTGGGTCTTAATTCTTCCTCCTCACAGAGACCCTCAGAAAAAACGTCCTGATCTTTCTGGAGACTGATCTGAGGTTTTGTTTTGTTCCTGTTGTAACAAGTCATGACAGCAAATCTACACCTGTAGGTATTTTAAAACTCGAGGAAAGTGTTTTACTTTGTTTATTTTTTCCACTTTCAGAGCAGTTAAATGCCACAGATGGGATGCTGTGGATGGGCCTGAGTCGCCTGGAGAAAGATTCTGGCTGGCAGTGGTCAGATGGAGAACCGCTAGCATTTGTGAACTGGAGAGCAAGTACTTGATGTTCCTCTCGAATATGTTGTAACACTGTCATTGTCTACTTTTTGTAACTGCAGCTGCACTTGAAAAGTGATCAAGAGAACCAGTGTACCTCTTTGGGGGTTTGTTTTTGTGGAAATATTTAAAAGCCCCTTCCAGGGATGTAGCATCAATTGAGATGGATCTGTTCAAAGCATTAATGATGTAGCCCTTTTGGCGTTTACTTTGAAAGGTATTTTTAGGATTCCAGTTGCATATTTAAGAGCTATGCTCTAGCTGGCTTCATGAAAGAAAGAAGTTTCCATTTGTTTACATTAACGAGCTGTAATTAGCATAAGCACATTCACATGGACTTTGTGACTTGGTTTGCTGCATTCTGAGGTCTGTCCATCAGCAGACACAACACAAAGGCTAGAGTTCACCCTTTCCTCTGACAGCAGCAGCCATGGAGGGAGGGCCACAAACACATGGTCAATATTCAGCTGCACATAGTATTGGTGTAATATCACTGGAAGTTTGGGCATGCAGGGATGTTTATACATTCATTCAATAAGATGTGGAGAGCCTTACAATGCCATATTGCAAGTAAAAACTGATTTTTTGTAATTTTGTCCTTCTCAAAAATGTGTTTGCAGATGTTTCTGATAACCGGTTTAGAGAAAATCATTGTGCAGTGATTAATTCAAAACTGAAGTTCGGCTGGCAAAGTTATTTATGCGACTCTGGATTGCCTTTTGTATGCAAAAAATATTTAAATAAGACAGAGAATGAAACATTGGGTAAGTCTTTCAGTGTTACTGTAGCCTATTTGTTGGTGTGGAAGGAGAACAAGAGGAAGCCACAGGAATGTAAAGTCAGCAAGACAGAATTTTAGGATGGACTAAATGTGTGGGTTTGCTAGCTTAAGTTGAATAGTTTACCTCAACTGAAGTAGTAATGCTTCTCTTTAAATGCAGGCCTGGAAAACGTGTTGAGACTCTTAAAATGAACAAATAATTTTTATATATATAGCATTTAATTGGTTCCTTGCGTGATCAGAGGTTTACATAATGCTTGTTCCCTTTATATTACAACAGAGTCACACTTTCAGGTTTAAAAATAGGTTTTCATCTCTGAATGGAATTAACCAGTGGCCCACAAAGAAGAAAATTGTGTAAATGCAGCTCAAAGTTTGCAGTTATATTTATGGCATGCTGTACTTTTGATATTAAACAAAAAAGCATTGTACATATATTTTGCTTAACTGTATATTTAAGCAGTATAGGTTATATAGTACATAGAATATCTCAGTCTCGTTCTGTGGGAAAGTAAACACAGAATTGAGTTTATTGGAGTATCAATTTTTGATAAGAACAAGTTCTTCCTGAGAGCATAAAAGAAAGTTTTGTTACTTGTTTCAGATAATGAGATAATGCATCTGAAAAAGCTTTATCTGGTTTTGAATCAGGTTCAGAGGTAATAACAGAGTTATAACATGTTTTAAACTGAATAGCAGATGCATTAGTGTGTTTGCTCTAGTTCAGCAGCTCAAGTGGTTGAATCATAAAATAAAGTGGGAGAAATTTCAGTTTGCATAAAGCATGTGTTTTGGCCTCCTTAAGTCATCTTGGATGACTGTTTTCAGTGTTTGGAGATAAAAGAAATAGTGCTGTATGTGTTATGAACATAGCATAACCTTGGCAATTCTACCTAATAGACACAAACTTTGTCTGCTTAATTAAAAGATACATGGAAATACTATGCTACTCGTTGTGACCCTGACTGGTACCCACACAATCGCAACTGCTACAGACTTCATAAAGAGGAGAAGAGCTGGAACGATGCTTTTGTCTCGTGCCAAAGTGACAACAGCGGGCTCATTAGTATATCCTCCATGGCAGATGCAGAGCTGCTCCTTAACTTGCTTGAAAGTGGTAAGTTTTGGGAGTTAAAGTGTGCATTGTTTCTTGAAGTGTTTTGTGATGCTTTTTTGTGCAGCCCTTGAACATTATTAACCACTCAAGCACTGTATTACACAGGACACCCAAGTGATGTTTACAGAAGAAGAAAGCATGATGCATGCTCCTTTTAGGAGTCTTAAAAATGTATGGCATCACCTTCTAGCCATACTGAAAAGAAATGCATCAACAAAGTGAATGCAACGAGGCCACAGTAAGCCTGCTAGCTGCTAGCTTTTGTCCTTTCTTGTTCTTGGTTGGCTCCTTGCAAACTGTTGCAAATTATTCAGGTGATCATCCTTATGCAAGAATTGTGCTTAGAAGCAACACCAATTTAGAGTGTCTTTTGTTTTCAAGCTGGCCTTGTCCTCACTGCAGAGTTGCTTTTGCTGGTGTGTTGGTGGAGTCTCTATTGGTGGCAGCAGGGTGTATCAAAGGGATTCTGCTAATCCACATTGTCCTAAGAGCATAATTACACAAGGAACTTAATGAACAAAAGCTCTTTGGTGCAGCAGCACCAAGGCTTTTGTTGACAGCAGCAAAGAAAAGTAGGTATTTTGTGCCTCAAGCTGACATCAGCGTTCTGGCAGAGCCACACAGTTTGGGCCTGAGTTTAAGCTTTCCCCGTTTAAGTGGGGGCAAAATGACACATTTTTATCAACTCTGTCCCATCAGCTGTGGTTGCAGGACGGTGCATTACACTGGATTTACTGGACATCATCTCCCATTGTCATCCCTCCTGCTGCCCATCCTCTTCACTGTCCTGTCTGTCTTTCTCCTGGGACATTAACTGCTGTATCATCTTCCTGGCCTCTATTAACACCCTCCATAGATACCAAATACCATTTTTTCCAGAGATGCTGTAATGGATAGATACAAGTGTTCTCAGTTTGTATTCAGCTTTGAAGCCTACTGGTTCTCTGTCAGACCGACTTCAGGTTTCTCTTCAGGAGAAGGGCTTTTGTGCCTGAAAGCCTATCTGCTTTTTCTGGCTGTAGTAGTCATCACGTCCAATCGCAAGTCTTGTCTTACCTGTTTGCTAGCCCCTGTGGCTACAACTGTGCAGTCACCGGAACTTAGAAGCATCACTCCAAGAAACCTAAAGCTGAGTGTGACATGGAAGATCATAAAAAGAAGCCGTTCTCTTCCATGTCAGGCTTTCTGCCCCGTGCACTTCAAAAAAGTGCATATGCTCTTGATTTACATTTTGCAGGATTTCAAAGCATATTATCGTGTATGTTCATAGAATCAGAATGGTTAGAGTTGGAAGGGACCTTAAAGATCATCAAGCTCCAACACCTCCTGCTATGGGCAGAGACACTTCCCACTAGAGCAGGTTACCCCTTGTCCTATCACTGCACTTCCTGACAAAGAGTCCCTCTCCAGCTCTCCTGTAGGCTCCCTTCAGATACTGGAAGGCTGCAGTAAGGTGTCCCTGGAGCCTCCTCTTCTCCACGCTGAACAGCCCCAGCTCCTTCAGCCTGTCCTCATAGCAGAGGTGCAACCCTCTAATGTTGATTTATTTTTGAAACAATTTAGTCTTCAAGGGCAGTAGAACATGATCTCATCAGTGAGGTTTCCTAAGCTACTTTTTGTGTCCTGAATGAAGGTAATTCATATGAAAATTTCATGAATAGTTTTGAGTAGTGGTGTTGATGTTATAGGAACAACAGGCATTATTTCTTCAAAACTAAAATTTGAACTCACAGAATCACAGAATTTTCATGGTTGGAAGGGACCTCTGAGATCATCAAGTCCAACCATACACACACAAAAAAACCCCCCAAAACCCCACCACATACCCCCTGCAAAAAAACCCAACCCCACAAAACAAATCATCCAACCCAACAATCTCAGCCATTAGAGCATACCCTGAAGTGCCACATCTGCACTTTTCTTAAATATCTTCAGGGATGGTGACTCAACTACCTCCTTGGGCAGGCCCTTCCAGTGAAGCAGTTCTTCCTAATATCTAATATAAACCTCCCCTGCCATAACTTCAGACCATTTCCTCTGGTCCTGTCGTTATTCACTTGAAAGAAGAGGCCAGCACCCACCTCTGTACAACTTCTTTTCAGATAGCTGTAGAGGGCAATGAAGTCTCCCTTCAGCTTCCTCTTCTCCAAACTAAACATGTCCAGTTGTTTATTCTTTATTCTACATAACTCATTTATTCTTTTATAGAAAATGTAACTGAAACATGGATTGGGTTATACAGCAATAACACTTCAGTTGGTTTTGAGTGGTCAGATGGCACCCCAGTAAAATTCTCTAACTGGCACAGCCAAGAACCTGACACCTTTCAAAGAACAGGACAACTCTGTGTTTCAGCACAAGGATCAGTAAGTTTCCTTTTATTTTTGGAAGGATTAGACAGACACTTTTAATTTGGCTCATAATAATTTCTTTTGTCAGTGTGCACACTACTTTAAACCACAACCTTCAGACTTGTCTTTCAATTCCTGATATATTCACATTGTGATAAATGTGATGCAGCCTTTAGAAACCAATCCATTTTGCAGTGCTGATGCACAGAAAATTAATCACAGATTTTGAGCTTATGGCCAGTAAAAAATGTTACATACGTAAAACTTGCTAAGTGGAAGAGAACAAATATGAATATTTATTTTGTTAAAGACTAAGTAATTTAAAATCTAAGTAGTCAATATAATAATTTATGATGCATCAGTCCCTGTCTTGAAAGCTTCAAATTCGTGTTTTGTCAGCTGTGCCTATTTTATCTTGCTGTCAATATTTATAATTTTTATGTAGTATCTTTCAGAAACAGATAGTGAGCTATATCTACTAAAAATTATAGAAGCTGACAGCAGTAAGATTGGCCACAAATCAGCCAGTTGTTGTAAAACTGGGAGTAACGTTCAAGTAACGCTACATCCTGTTAAATCACAACTCATGACACTGTCGGGTTTTTTTTTGTGATTTGCCCATAAATTTACTTTACTTTTACAATTAACGACTTAAATTCACTGGCTTATGTAACTGGCACTATAATCCTTTTGTTTTGGTAAACTATACTTTGTTGAAGTGTAAAAGCTATATCCAAACTAGTTTCTTCTCTCCAGTAAGTGGGTCCAGGTTGCAATCCTTAACTCTTGGGAAAGACAAGACAATTACAGTGACCTGGAAATTGGTTTCCTGTTGTAAGCAGAAAATAGGACTTTTTAGATGCCAAAACTGTATTTTGCTCAGTTTGCAAATGTAGACAAACAAATGAAAATGTAAAATAGAAAGGAAAAGTAAGTTCAATATGTAATTCTGTAAGCATTCTTTTTGGTGAATGTTTAGTATGTAGAGATGTCTGAAAATTATATCATACAAACTTTGTAATATTTTAATATTCAAATATAAAGATTAGTCTTTATATATATAAATATATATATAAATAAATAAATATAAATTTATATTAATANTTCAGAAGGAAAAAATACATAAATTTATATATATATAAATATATATATAAAGAACTATAAGAGATAGGAAGAAAGTTCCTATCTGCACTGAAAAGTAAATGTTCTGGCATAGCCATAGTGTTAGTTAATTAAAATGCCTTACAGCCTAAAAAGCAATTAAAAGAGACAAACCCTTTTGTATGATTGATTTGAAAAGTCCTGCTGACAGTGTTGGTAGAAATAAATGATCAATCTAAGGATAAATAAATGAACAGTGAGAAAAATTACTTGGTTTTACTGAGAAGTTAAAATTGGATGAGGGAGTGAATCTAATGTGTGTGTCTAGATATATGCATGAGAATGTGGGTATGTACAGAGTATGCTTCTTTTTTTCCCTTAGGAGGGACAATGGAAAGTTAAAATATGTGAAGACAGATCTTCCTACATTTGCAAAAAAGCAGGGGAGTTTAATCACGCATCTCCTGAGCTGGAATCAGGTTGTCCAGAGGTATGGGGTTTTCTGGTCTGTGTGTTTTTTAGAGCCTTACTAATAAAATAGAGTTATATAGGAAAACTCTAAATATACAGATGTAAATTTAAGGATGTAAATAGACAGTTTTAGTTTTTCATACTAATGACATGCATGTGTTTTTTAGGAAAATCTCATTGTTTGCCTTAAAAGTATGTAAACTAAATTTTAATGCAGGATTGAAAGCTTTCCCAAGATGCCTTTCATGGCTCATTGCGCTGTCAGCGGTTGTGACCCAAGTTCCTATTTCTTTCCAGATCAAAAGTGAAAACCCTTTTGCCTGCCATCTGTGCAAATAATGGCTGTTATATGATGCCTCTTCCCACACATGGTTTTCATACATTGAAATGGAATGTCAGGGTGAAAAACAATCAGTTTCATTGACATGGAGAGTGAACTCTTCCACTCGTACATTAACATTACTTTCAAACAAAAATGGGAAGGAGCACAACTATCTAAATAGGACATTGCAAGAGGTTTTCAGGCGTATAGGCTCTGCATTCTGGTAGTAAAATATAACACGTTAATGTATGATTTTATTTGGCAGCCAGTCCTTTTCATAATGTGGAAATAACAAACTTGTAGGCTTTGCGTTGTTAACATTTTATTCTGACCTCTGGAGGAATTTTGTGAACTTTTTTTTTTAATTAACAAAAATCCCTCTTCTCTAGTTTGCTTCATCTTTTAGCTCATTGTCTTCCTTTTTTAATTTCTTGTTCTTTTTCCTGAGAAGTCAAGAAACACGGCCAGTTCAGGTGAATTACAGAAGGCTGAAGCTGAGCTGGGGTTGGATGCTGTTTTCCCTCAGATGTACAATGGTCAGACCCAGCATTCTGGTCATACTGTTATGGAGGCAGAAGCTAATGCTTGGTTTCAGCTAAACATTTCCAAAAGCTTAGGGTAACTTTGTTTCATTTGGACCAATTCTGTGTGTTATTACTGTAAAAAACATTTGTCAAAGTCCTGACCATGTGAAAAAGAGCAGAGCTTCAGGACTTCCAATTGTAGTCAGGAGCTTGACAGCACTTCAACTTCTGGTACCATAAAGGATTGAGACTCATGATTGAGTCCTGGGTCATAGGTAGTTTGGTCTACTCTAGCAAACTTTCTACTCAAGATAAATTTCTGCTTGTTGATCTTTCACACCCTGTAAAAACATACGCTGAATTCTAGTCCCTTGGTTTTGATAGATAATTTTGTTTCTAAAGTGAAAAAAATTATAGTCATTAATCAAAGGGAGTCAGTACCAAGCTTACTCAAAGCTACTTGTGATTTCAGACAATTTGTCTTTACAACTTACTTTCTTTTAACATTCATTGTGTATGTTGTTGCTAGTTATTGGCCTAATTTTCCAGGGCTAAGTCTTCATTTCATATAGATTTACTCTATTTTTTCCCATTTTTCTGTAGCAACCTTACCTTAAATGTCCAGAGTATCTATTGATATTTCTCACATTTGATCTTCTGCTTCGTTAACCTTGTACTGTCATTCTTGTTGAATTGCTAGTAGATTCTCAGGGAGTTTTGGCCTCGGGCACAGTTGTTTGCTTTTCTAAAGCTTTATGGTCTTATGTGTTATTACTGAGCTTTCATCTTATGTTGATTTTACAACATGTGCATCAGATGGACTAACCTTTAACATTTTCTGTGGTTCTGCTTATTGCAGTTTTTGCGATATGTCCATATCAAGTTACCAGAAACCTGAGGTCTTTTTTTTCCCTACGCTTCTGTCAACCTAAGACATAAAAAGTGCCAAGCGTTTTCTTCCCTTAGCAGTTCAACTATTCTTTTTTCCTAGTCAGCAGGCTATTACTGAGAAAAGTATTTTATTGCAAAGGTCAGATTCTCTGGCAGTTTTCTCCAATACTGAAATAAATGTTTTAAACATTTTCTTTCAACCAGCTTTTGAAACAGGTTGTGGGGCTGTCAGCTGCTTGATAACTGAATTGGAGGTTTTTGTGTGCAGAACTGACTGTATTTGTACTGATGACTTTCTCTGGTTCTCTACACTTTAATTCATGCATCAAAAGATAGCAGTATAGTACTGAATTGAGCATTTGTCTCTACGGCTGTTGTAACAGGAGAGGATTGTACTTTTAAGAGGAGAATTGCTACTACAGAACCTCATAAAGAGCAGAAGGGCAGCTGTTCAGAATATGGGTCCATTTGGCCTCCTGTTCAGCCTCCCACAGCTGGATGCAAGTGCTGTTTGGGGAAGAGCAGGAGATGGCAAATGTGATTATACCACCCCTCAATTTTCCCTTCACTCCAAACCATTCAGGGGATTTCCTGAGCTGTTTAAGATTTGTGTATCTGACGGCCCACAGTGGGTGTCCCTTCAAAGTGCTTGATGATTCCCCCCTGAACACATGCAAACTCTTTGTATTCACATTACTTATTGAGGAAATCTGCCAATCTACTACCCTTTGAATGAAGAAGTTCCATCTTCTTTCCATGCTGAATCTTCCTCCTTCAGGCTTAGCTTTGTTTGTTTTCCGCAAGATCTTGTACCAAAGCAGTTGCCCACCTTCATGGCACTCATCATTTTGTAGATGTGTGTCATAGCCTCCTTAAGGCATCTCCTTTTTCCAGGTTGAAGAGTCCCAGCCTGCTCAGTTACTGCTTCTGTGGAAGAAGGGCCATAGTTTTCATCATCCTTGATACCCTTCTTTTTGAATATGTTTTTCTGAGATTGGGGGACAGAACTCCAGAAAAATGGCAAAAAGTAAATTTAAAAGAACAGAGTAACCCTCTATGTTCTTTCTCTCCTCACAATTCCTAAGGTTCAATTTGAATTTTTGACTAAGCTGATGTGTCATGGAGCTTAACCCATCAGAACACTCAGATCTAGTTCCTGCCTGCTGGGAGTGAGATAACTGTCCCTTGTTTCATACATTAAGTGATTGGAGGTTGCAGGGGAGGCTCCCATGTGCATCACTTCATATTCATCTGTACAGAATGTCATCTGCCATTTATTGACCAACTACTCAGCCTTTCAAGTTTGGAATTTCTCAGTCTGTGCTTGGCCTTAATGCAAACTTACTAGCTTCCAGTTACTCCAGAGTTTTGTGTTATATATATATATATATATATTTTTTTTTTTTAAGCAAAAATTAGTGTCACATTACTTTCCTCCAGTTTTTAAGTACAAGAAAGCTTTAAGAAGAAGATTATGCAGTGCCAATTGTTCCAGGTTAAAATTTCTGAGAGGCGAGGGTGATTGTGTTTGCCTCACTTGAATCAGTGCATTCCTTCATCACTCAAGAATTCCAGTGGAAGGGAATCACACGTTTGCTGTTTATTACTTGTGTCCCCAAAGAGGGATTTTAGTCCGTACTTGGCTCTCTTCCAGCCCCCACTCAGTGAGTTTAAGTGCACATTAGAGCAGAAGCAATGGTGCTCTATCCCTCCTGGGACTACCAAGAGCCCGCTGGGACCTTGGGTTATGCAGAGCCCTTGGTGTCTGCAAAGGCGTTTTTCCCATGGGGATGTCCCAGCTCATTGGTACAGAGATAGGGGAAGAGTCTCCACCCAGATGCTTATTTCTGTTTGCAAAGCCAACGTCTAAGCCATGCGTGCATGTCATTCAGGCAGAACCACAGAAATCCATACTGCAGCTCCTTTTGCTTCTCTGCTTTTGTGTCGTAAGGACTGTGCCCAACCATCTTTTCCATGCATCCAAGAAGGATGATAGCAAAAGACAGTGGAGCTGTCAGCCGTACTGATGGCAAACACACTCCTAACTAGAAGCTGAAATTTGCCTCCCCAGAGTCAGCAGGGCTGAAGGATGTGCACGGTGCTTGATTCTGTCCCAGATGCTCTGCAGCATCTTTTTGTGCATTTTATTGTACCTGAGGAAGAAGAGCAGGAAAAGAACTTATATGTTTCCCCCCCTTTTTTTTTCTCCTTTTGCTGTTAATGTCTCCATCCAGTGGTGTTTGATGGTGCCGGCCTGGGTGCTGTGCTTGCTTCCCGTTGTGCTGGTTTGTGAGCTCCCCTGCAAAGCAGCACCTCCCTCATGGAAGAGGCAAAGTGAGATGGGGTGGTTGTCCTGTCTGTGTGTGGCTTCGGGTTTAGACAGAGATAGTTGCTTATCTCTTTATCTTCTTGACAATTTGAAATACTCAACAGAAGACCAGGCAGGTACCCTGCATGAACTTACACAGGCAGAACTCGCATCCTGTTAGTGTCTTCTGGACACCCAGAGATGAGTAGTAAGAAATAAATGATTAAGAAGAAATGAGGCGAGTTGAGCACTGGCTTGGTTTTCTGGCTCATCTGATAAACCATGAAAATGTGTCATTTTAATTCTGCATTCCTAGAGGAGGAGGATTGTTAATTTAGGGTTTTTATTTTTAGTTTATTAGTAAGTTCTATTTGAAAGAAGAAAGGCAGCTGGGAAAAGGTAAAGAACTAGAGTGCATTGCTGTGTGAAAGGCCAGCAGTTTCTGGGATAAGTACTTCTGTTCACAGTTGAAGACAAAGGGCAGCTGCAATCCTTTTTTATAACAGCTTAACTGAATCTGATGGTGTTTGCCCTGCACTTCAGGCATTAGATGTCAGTAGGAGTTCCCACAAGTGGAAACCAACAAGCGCTACTACATGCTTCATGTAGAGAGGTGCCTGTCAGAGTGGCCTGGCCTTCCACAGAATCACAGAATCACCTAGGTTGGAAGGGACCTTTTAAGATCAACTAGTCCAACCAGTGGGGGAAAAAAAAA
>VZRU01009151.1:255602-299413 GCA_013398155.1 Pedionomus torquatus | reverse complement strand
GGGAGAAGAGACCAACCCCTGCCTCTCTACAGCCTCCTTTCAGGCTGGCTCCTTTCCAGCCCAGAACTCAGCCAGGAAAACAGTATTCAAAGTATAGCATGGAAGCACAAGTAGTGTTCCAGGAGAGCGCCTTAACTGTTGCCTGCATTTTTGTCATAGCCATTAAAGATGTTAGCATCTATGTGTGTTAAGCCCGTTTTTGTGCAATTTAAACTTCAAACTGTTGTTAATTTTACCCGTGTTTCCAGTGACCTTGAGGGGTAACTGCTCTCGAGCCACAGTAGAAAGGAAAAGGACTACAGGGTTGGCAGTGACGATCAGATGGAAGGTACAAAAGGGAATCGAGTTTTTTAACAACTATATAATAATTAATAATCTATAAAATAATGTTCATTTCTTTTAAGGGATGGGAAAGACATGGTGGATATTGTTACAAAATCGACAGTACCCCTCGAAGTTTTGAACATGCTTCCAGTGGTTATTTCTGCCCATCTGCACTTGTATCAGTAACCAACAGGTAGTTAATCCTATTAGACAGCGTGAAGATATCTCTAACAAGAGCTATTCTAACTTTAGAAAGTGTTGCATGGCTAAAGCTGTTACCGTTATGAAATAATACTTGTGTGAGAGCCGAGCATAATCACTAACATTGGCTAAAATGAAAGGTGCGGTTTGCTTTATTTTTTAATTGAAAATAAATTTAGCAAAAAGCAATTGTTAGGCTAATGAACACTTACAGCAATGTGCACACATGTGAACATGCAGGAGTCTAAAAACTGCTTTTTATAGAGGTATGTAAGAAATTTTATTAGCATACTTAGAAACTATCCTGAAAAATTAAAATATATTTAATTTTCCTAGTAAAAATAGATCATATTTTAATCTAAATCAGTCAATGTTTTATAAATGTTCCTATTTGTGTATGCACACGTGAGTTCTCAGCAAATAGAGGGAGAGAGTAAATGTCTGAAAGCATTTGAAGCCTGTCTTGCCTTGCTTTGTTCCTATTTGCCTGTATTCCATCTTCAGCAAAGGCATTTTTCTCTGCAGATGTCCAGATGCTTGGATTTTTCTGTCATCTCTTTGTGATTTACCCTACATGTTGGATTCCCATTAAAGTTTGTGATATACTTATAGATACATTACATATATACTTTAATCTCCATGTAGTTATGTTAAAAAAAAAGGAGGAAATCTCCCCTCCCTTTGGGATGGGGAAAGTACTGTAACCACCAGCAATCAGATGAAGGACAGCTAGAAATTTTAGGCAATCACAGGCTACCCCACATAAGGATTTACATGGATGGGCATTTGTCCTGCCAGCTGGTTTCGGGATTGTGCGCAGTGCATACGGCGCTGTACGGCAGGAGTCCTTACGGGGAGAATAAAGGACAAATTCTCACAGCTGAGCAGTCGGAGGTGTCACGCCACAGGGAGCTGAGGGCACGCTGCACAGCACTGGAAGCACGTCTCGTTCTGCTTACTTCTTTTTATTTTAGTTTAGTTACGTGTAGCCATTTTTATTATGTTTATTATGTTAGTTCCCAGTTCCATTGTTGGAGTGGCAAAGGAAGCTTCTTTTAGTTTAGATTTTTCTTTTTTCTTTTGTAATTATGGCTGATTTTTGTTGTTCTGGTGTGGGGAAAATAAACCAACCAAAAAGCTTTTCATTGTATTGATCCTAAAATATTCACTAAAAAGTAGGTTTTAGAGAACAGAGAGTTGATATAAACATGCAGAGGAAACGAAAATTAAAGTTCTCACTCTCAGTGTTACAGTTGTATTAATTTTTTTACATTAATGTCGTTCTTATGGTATTTAGCTATTCTTTTCACAATATGTGAAACCAAGAAATTGTATAAATCTTTATCAAACTGGGAATTTATTTTGCTGTATGTATTTGCATCAGAAGCCAATTAAATGGGCTCATAAACTAAAGCAGTTTTTGTATAGTGCTATACCAATTATATATGAATGAACTACATTTGACAAATGGATTACTGTATGCAACGATTATTACTTGCAAAAAGGTGTAAATCTCTCACTTCAGTGAGGAAATTAAAGGAGAAAAAGTAACTCTTTCTGTAGTGAGATCAGCTTGTCCTTTGAGCCCTCAGCTCTGGTTTCTCAGTGCTGTTCTAACTGGATACTTCTGTGCAGAGCTTTTTCTCTTCTTTCTTCTGTAGCTTTTTCAGACCCCACTGTTTTTTTCCCTCACACGAGCAATGTCTTATCTTTATCTGTGCATCATTAATATATTCTGTCTTTACGTGATCTAGTATAAGCATTGAGCTTATAAAATCTTTTATCTGCCTTTTTTTCCTGTGTGCCCAAATGCTGGGGGTGGGGTGGGGTGAGTGGGAAAAATTGTGGTTTATACTACAGGCTTGTGCTGGAAGTTTCCCACAGCATTCTAGAAAGAAAACTAAGTTCCTCTTACAAATTTTTTCCTTCTCGCATAACTTTAAATCATTTCAGGAGAGCTGTTCACTGAAATACTGGTTGACCTATTTTATTCTAATAAGCTTTTTGTCTTGATTATTTCATTAAGGTTTGAACAAGCTTTTATCAACAGCATGATCCGTAGCATGGTAAAATCTGAGAGAACTTATTTTTGGATAGGATTGCAAGACCTTAACAACACAGGAGAATACTTTTGGCTAAGTGCAGCGGGGAAGAATCTCTCTGTGAGCTACGCAAACTGGAACCGGTACCAGCCGCGTAAGTAATGTGCCAATAAACCTGCCCCTTTAGTTTGCCAATAGTTGGTTTGCTTGATTGATTTTTGTTTGTTTTATATTAATCCAAACCATTCTAAGAAAACAAAACAAGAAAGAGAAGCATTTGTTCATCTTTTGAAACACAGACCTCTTAGCAATACCTGAGGATAGAGACATAATAATACAGACACTCCATTTTGGTAATCTGAGTTTTGGACTTAGTAATATTGCTTTGCTACTGCAGTTCACAAAAGTACTGTTTGAAACTGCGTTTCATCTCCTGCATTTTGTGAGAGGAATCCTTCATCACGGTTCATTTGACAAGCTCAAGTCAGCCAGGGAGGCTTATAAACCAGGCGCTGCCCATAGGATTTGCTACTGTTGTGAGTTCATCAAGGTTTTATCCAGAACCTGATGCCTATGAAACAGTCACTTCACCAAAAATTCACAAAATTTAAATGCTTTATTCTGATACTCAATGCTTCCATGTCTAGGTCATTCTGGAGGCTGTGTGGCTATGCGAGGGCAGCACCCTGTTGGTTACTGGGAGGTGAAAAGCTGTAAGAACTTCAAAGCAATGTCATTGTGCAAGCAGAAAATCAATTCTTATGAAGAACCTGAACTTACTTTTCAAAAACATTTGAGTTCCTGCTATTTTGGATGGGAGTCAGAAGCTAATCTACACAGTTGCTACAAGGTACCTGATGAATGTGCTCTGAATCATTTTTCTGATTCTACATTGACTTTGGAATATGCTGTTCCTAAAATACTTTTTATAAATCATTATTTCTTTTACTCAACACACAAAAACCATTACCATCCTTTACTGTGTTTTAATGCAAATGAAAGTCTTAAGACTTGAATCAGGACTATACTTGGAATCTACTTGGAATATACATGGCTTTATTGTAGGAAAACCTGCAAATAATATTGTACTTTTATGGGTTTCTGAAACAACTGCTCTCCAAAATCAGCTACGTTTATGGCAGTGTTTATTTTATTGCAGATATTTCACAATGAGAAAGTTCTGATGAGAAGAACATGGGATGAAGCAGAAGCATTGTGCCAAGATTTTGGAGCACATCTTGCTAGTTTTAGCCATATCTATGAAGAGACATTTTTAAACAATTTACTATATACAATTTTTGATAGGTAAATATATATTTTTTAACGCCAACAGTATTTCTCTTAATCATACTAATATGTAAAAGTAATCTACAGTTTAGATTCTTCCATTGTCTTTACCTAGTAGCTGAAGAAGTCTCTGCTCTTGACTAAGATGCATAGAAAGAAGTGTATTAGCAACACTGCTGTGATTTGATTTGAAGTTGATCTCTGTAGTAGTTGTTGAGCAGCTGTTAATATCAAAGTGATATTCTTGTGAATTAACAAACTCGTTGAAATAGAATTTTGGCAATTTTAATCTTATTTTAACTGGTTTCATCTTTAAAGATATAGTTTCACATTTTAATAGGAAAAAACAAAGTTTACTTCAAGATACTAAAAAGTTAAAAAATGTGTTACAGAATGATATATTGAATTCAGGAAGAAGTGAGTATGGCTATTTGCACTCTTTAAAAAATAATCTGTTTAATAGCTATGGGAAAAGTGCATGAGAAGTGTTATTTCCTTTGTTTTCTTCATAGAACAGAAGAAAGGCAGTTCTGGATTGGATTTAATAAAAGAAACCCGCTCTCTGGAGGGACGTGGCAGTGGTCTGACAGAACACCTGTAACTATCTGTATACTACATATTTTAGTAACTTTTCAAGTCAGATCTGAGAATAAGGTCACAAAAATAAGCCTTGTTAGCAAACCTTGGCCAGGAAAACTGTTTGTTTTTCATGTCCACATACCTTACTTCAAGTAATTGTTACACTAGGGTCAATAGTACACTACTATTGAAATAGCAGCCTGTGCAACTGTGAAAGAAATTTGGAAGGGTTATAAAGGTTTGCAGATGTCTGTACTCCTGCAAAGTGCTTTGTGGTTAACCCAGGGCCAGGTATGTGCAGAGTGAGCATATACATGTGTGTGTGTTAGTGTATACACACATACATCGGAAAGCCTTAGAGCTGTGCTTACACACTTTGTTTGTTCTATGGCCATTAGGTTGTGCCTGCATTTAGAGCTAGGTCTTCTCTTTTTTTAATACTGCTTTTGGTTTTGGGTACTTGAAGGTGCTGGTGCCATGTGCCACGCTAATGGTTAGTACCTAGGCTTTAACACCAAACAACTGAAGAAGGGTCAGTTTTTAAAATCTAATTGTTTTTGAGCCCTGAAGAGCAGTGCTATTTCAGAATCCAAGTGTAAAATTCGATCATGCAACATGTTGAACCAAAGCAAAGGCTGTTAGGTGTGGGTAGCCATTGCTAATCATGTCCAAAAATCACTAGGTTTCATAGCTTTTCAATTATTTTTATGAAGATGGAGTCTGATAAAAAGTAGGAAATTTGAACAGGACATTGTGAGATTATGGTCCCTATTTTCTGGATTTTACCACTGTAATTGAGGTGGTCCTCTAGTTTCTACTGATGATGTTCTTACACACATAACACACATCTCCAAATCCTTCCTTTATCTTCATAATGAGATTTTGAAATGATTCCTCTTGGCTTGTTGGTTAAAGGTAATGAATGTGCTGTTTTCAGGTTGTATCTTCATTTTTGGAAAGCAAGTATGTTGAAGATGACTCAAGAAACTGTGGTGTCTTCAAAGTAAATAGAACGGTCTTTCCAGCACGCTGCAATGAAAAGCGTGAATGGATATGCAAAATACCAAAAGGTGAAATTTTAACTAATATCCATTGTCTGTTATATCCATGACTGGCAATTCAGGAGAAGCAATGAAATACTGAAAACCCTGCTTTTTAGCCACATTTGGACTTCATTGGTCTTCTGTATGAAACTGTGGGAAAGCTATGTGTCCATTAGGATTTGTTGGCCAGTTAACAGGTCTGATACGTGCAGTCACTTTCAAAATGGATAGCAATGATTAGCAGTTAATTAGGAAGTTAAACAAAGTTTTTGTTTTTAAAGGATACTAAAAGTGTTGTTTGGTATATGTGGCAATTATTTTATTTTATTAATGTTTAACACCTTTTTTTTAATTGTTCCTGAACAAGAATAGCAATATTCTTCATTGTTTTGTTTAGATCCTTACCATGTAAAAGCAATTTCAATGAAATCGCTCTTTAATTCTTAATTAACAATGTTTTAATTTATTTATGTATGTTTGCAGGTGTTAAACCAAAGAATCCGGAGTGGTACATAGCTGGTATGAAAATATTTTATTTTTTTCGCATTTTGAAACAATATAATTTAAGCCATACATAAAATAACCAAAATGTTCTAAGTTAAAAATTTACATTAAGGAACTCTGTGGGAATTTGTTGCTACAGATCAAAATCTGCCGCTCCTTTGTTTAGGAGCACTGAAACTTCAGATCCTACTCAGCTTCAGTAAAGGAATGTTGCCAATACTAAGCACAGGAGTTTGGTAACCTCTCCATCAGGTTAAAACTGCCTTTTTGCAAAGGCTGGGCAACCCTGTTGCCATTACTGTAGGATCACAGGGTAGAATATAAATGCAAAATTTACTCATTGTGAATTTTTTTTCATGATATGGTATGTCAAATATGGTGCTGCTGTGGCATACTTCTCCTGTATTGTATAGCTCAAGGCGGGTCACAAGTGTAACCAAGTCTGAGACTTGAAATGAGTTTTTACCTGTGCACAGCACTGACTCTCTTGTTTGTTTTCTAGAACTGCCGTGGTTGTATTATCAAGGAGCAGAATATCTTTTCCATGTCAGTCCTACCGACTGGGAAACCTATGAGTTTGTCTGTGGCTGGCTTCGTAGTTCAATGGCAACAATAAATTCTTCTGCTGAACAAGCCTTTATTCAAAATAAAATTAAGAAGGTAACAAAAGCTACCCCTTTAGCAAAAAATAACCCCCCATGCAGCAACTGGTTATTTTCTGCTGCATCTTTTGGAATATCTGGCTGCCTGTTGCTCCAGGAAGGGTCTGAAAGACATTTTACTTCAGAAATAGTTCTCTTGCTGTCTTCCATTTCCCACATGCCTCCCTGAAGCCCAGTTTAGCTAAAGAATTAATTTCAGAATCTGCAGCAGCATCTCTGCTAATGAGCAGGTCAGTCAGTCTGCCCCAAAAGACTCAAGAGGAGCAAAGACCAGCTTCCTATCCCAAAGTTAGGAAAGTAATAAGGGGTAAAGAGAAAGATTTGTTTCATACATGATGTCCATCCTTCTCTGTTTCTTCTTCCTCTGCTACCCTTTCATGACCAAGGGGACCCATTGTGGTTCCTTGGGTGTTCACACAGTGGTTCTGAGTCCACCAGGGTGTCTCCTGATCCTGCACAGTTCCATTATGGTCCCACTCAGCAACTCACAGCTGGTCATCAGGTAGCAATACTGAGGGACATTTCAGTGGGTGCATTAGCACGACAAAGGAAGTAAGTCCAGATGTTTGAAATGGTCTTCATAGTTTAAACCTTCAGTGTGGTGATTTGAAAGGTTGCAACTGGGACCAGCTGGCCAAGAATGAAGAATTACCAATTTCTCTGCACCTTAATTAAATATAGAACTCTAAACCATAGAGGTGCTTATGACCTTGGAAAACAGAGTACCTTTTCCACTGTGTATCCCAGCTTAGGCAACATTCCATGTCCATATGTCTCCTGAATTAAATCCCTTTGTGTCTATGGATATTTGTGTAGAAAAAAAGACATACATATGCTTCTAAATTCCCTTCTCTGGATGAAAACAGAATTTTTGTAGAACCACTCTGATGGAACAAAATGACTTGAAGCTGAGAAATAGCTGCAGAAGCAGATGAAATCCCGAGAAAATATATCTGTTTTCTTTTAGGTGTTCTCAGTAAAAGCAAAATAAGGAAAATAATAATAAAAAAAAACCAATAACAATAATCTGTCTGCCTTACTGAGAGCAAAATTACATGGGTGTAATATAAAGGTATATCATAGCATAATCTTTAAAAAACAAAACCTAGTTCTAGTTCTTGGTAGAAAAGCTCCCAACCCACATTAGTTTTGCTTGTGCTGTGTACAGCCTTCTCTGCTTTTAATAGAAATCATAAGTAGAATTGTGTTATATTAAGATAGGGTTTCTAGGTTTCCAAGGAATTACACATCATTTCTATCTGCTATGTAAGTAATATTGTATTAAAACATGATTAACTGGATTTCAAACAACAGTTCATGGCAGAAATAACTTCTAATGGAAGAGCAACACAGCTGACTAGGCGGTCTTCTGCCACATCTACCAGAGACTGAGTTATGATTTAATTACTGCCTTACCTACAACTGAATTTTTATGGCTTAAAAAATGGTATAACTTTAAAAAAAAAGACATGTGTTTCCAACTTAAGATCACTTCAGATGGCTAATCAGAATGCTTCTTTAAAGTCATGTTTACTTAGAAGAGATCTTTTAAAGCAAACTTAGTGAAATTAGTGGGTATTATGGAAGTTTGTTAGCATTCTGCAATGAAAAAAAACAAGTTTACTTTCTTGGCACTGGAAATTGGGTTAACTCCCATAAAGTTTTGTCTCAGAATATATCATACACAGGGATTTTAAAGCCTGCTAAGATTTCCCAGTATAGCCAAGTGTGTCCCAAAGTGATTGCAACTGGTTTCCTGTGGAAGCAGGAATAAGGATGGCAATCACAAAAATAATACTCAGCAATCTGAATAGACTTAGCATGTGTTAACTTGTTAAAGTTTCTTAGCATGGAATTTGAAACCACATTTTTCACTGTTTCTTTAAAAACTGTAATGTGTAGGCTGAGTGCTGTGATTAGAGAACTAAACTTGGGGGCAGGGCAATACCGAATCAGACAGCATTCCTGAGCCTCTCTTTTTTTTTCTTTTTTTTTTTTTTTTTTCATAAGAAACATCTGTTTTCTTCAGTTGATATTGCTATATAAGCTGTAAGCTGGTAAAATCCTCACTATAACTTCAAGGACAGCGTGGCTGCTACAAAACAGGCTGCACTTCAGTTCTTTCTGGAAAAAACCCACATGCTTCCCAGAGACAGGGTGGCTTTTCCAGTGTCCTGCACCTTCAGAACTTTTTTTTTCATTGTTGTCTCTTTCCTAATTACCCCAAAACTGTGGCTGTGGAGTGGCTAACCCTGAAAGCAAAGCCCCTTCATAGTTGAAGGCAGAATCGAGTTGGCACAGCAATAATAAGTGGCTGTTTGAATAACGACATTTCTCTGACTTCTCCATAGTGCTTCACCCCATAGGACTGGAGGTCTGGAACCTTTCAGAACAACAATCAGCCTGGAAAACATCTCTAGGAATCTCTTGTATGAGCTATATGAACTCAGTACATGTTCATAGAAGACATTTTGGAAACACTAAGAAGGAACCAGCAGTATATTAATGCTAAAAGGAAATACTTGCTATTGTCTACTTTTAGAAGTTGGGGAAAAACAAATTCTAGCCTCAGACTACAGTCCTTTTCAAGCCAGATAGGCTGTAAATTCCTAACACTGAAAATTCCTAGTTTACCAAAGATACACCAGAAATCCAGTGGAAACTCGGGGCTAAATTGCATTCTGCTGACGTGAATAACCTTACTGAAGTGATATACATTAACATGGGCAGGATTTAGCAGCCAGTCTTCCCATTGGAGATACTACTCACCTGAATATGAACAACCTGATTTTAGGGGTTTGTTAATGCTTTAGTAGAGGGTAACAACAACTAAACACGTGGCAAATTATTTTAATTTTTTTCTATAGCTGTCAAGTAGTGATGTTCACTGGTGGATTGGATTGCATGCAGAAAACCTCAGCGATGAATTTCGGTAAGAATACCTATGCTTCTGCTGCTGGGAGTTGTACTTGACATGCCCCATTTATAGGCTGCCGTTAGTCTGATGGGCTAAAACATTTTGATGACTGAGTGGGATATTCAAGAGGCAGCTTCAGTTCTCATGTAAATATAATTTGGAATGTATTACCCTTAGTTTCTTCTCATGTTATAGTATTTGTTCTAAAAGGGGTTTAAAACATACCAGCCAAAGATATGGGCAGTTGGTGGTTGTCTTTTTTTAAAGCTTAGTTAATAAAGGGGCACCTTCTACCCTGAATCTCCTTACAAACACTTTTAATGGAGGTTGTATTTTTAGGTAAGGGCAAGCGAAAGTGTGACTACGCTCTTTTAACATTTCTATGCAGCTGGAGAGATAAATCACCACTAACATACCAGAACTGGAATGAAGGGAGGGAGAGAGATCTGCAGAAACCAGGGAAAAGATGCGGATTCATTTCATCACAAACAGGTTTATTTTGTGTTTCCTTTTGTTGCAGGAGTTGTGACTTGATTCTGTTGTTGGCCAAAGGCGTTATACTTTCCTTCAACTGCTTTCAAGAAAAGCAGTCCCTATTACGTGGTCCTGTATTGCATAGTCCTGTTATGTGATTATAATTTGCATAACTACTTTCATGCTTAAGAATATTAAAATTTGAATATCCTCAGATACTAGGTTGTAGGATTTAAAAGTAGGTTAATAGCTCCAGTACTTTAAGGTCAAAATATAAAGATGCCAGTGATATGGAATCTATAGTTCTGCTTAAGAATCTCTTATGCAGCACAGCAAAAATGGTAATGTATTGCTGGTTGTGACAATCAATTTTTTCATAACTAAATGAACCAGATGGACAAGCAATAATTTTCCCTACATGTATAAAACTGTTTTTCTGTCAGCACACAACTTTAAATACTCAGGTTTCTAGCTTATTTTTGCTCCCATAGCCAATCTGGTGAGAGATTTTTGGATACCGTGGTTTTGATGCTGGCCTTTGTACCACCACATAGCTCTCTAGTTTGCTTGAGTAATAAGAAAATAATTTACAGTTCTACTGGTTCCAGTGATTTCTGCCATCTTGCAGTCTCTGTTTTCTGAAGATCTGCATATGATACAGTATGCACCTCAGGTTCCGAGAAAAGAAAACATACCCAGCTTGGGTTTATGACTGTCAAAAATTAATGCAGATGCACTCCTGCAATCCCAGCCTCGAGAGCCAAAACTGAAAAACCATAAAACCTTCCTTCTTTCCCTGCATAATCTTGGGGGTTTGACTCATGACTTTTGAATGCTTGAGTTTTTGTTACTATAGTTAGCATCAGATAAAAGGAAGGGACACCCACCTTCCCCCATCAGCTGGCCAGCAGATGGGAGCTGCTCAACAACTTGTTGAGTGTACTGTGTTCCACTGAAAAATGTATTTTCAGGCCAGCGTGTATTCATCAGGTCAGCGGTTTATGTTGGTAGCTGGATCTTGCCAACAGTTTTCAATGTAAGGAAGTCAAACTATTTTATCTGTAACACATAATTTGTATAGCTTTCCTTTCCCTTTTTTTTTTTTTTTTTTTTTTTGTAGTGAGTATTTTTTTAAATACGTGATGATAGAGGCATATGTTATGTTACTCAGTGTAGAGGAAATGGTTTAACTTGATAAAATCAAAGTGGGAATAAAAGTATGAGTCCCATGGAGGATCAAATCCACTGCAATGCAACGTGTCTAAATACATTTGATGCAGAATCTTATTTTACTCGATGAATAAAGGATACCTTTCTTAATGATATCTAAGCTAGCTAAGGAAAAAAAACCTTTCCAGTTTTTAAGCCAAGATTAAACTGCGATTTTTTTCTTTTTACACAGGACTCTGGGGTGATGAAAACTGTACTGTCTCTCTTCCTTGTATTTGTAAGCGTAAATTAGCATGGAAAATAGAGAAAGAGATTCCAAAAGACCAAAACCAACAAGGAATATGTCCCAAAGGCTGGTTGCACTTTGGATTCAAAGTAAAACATTTTTTTCTGCTGTTTGATAGTTCAAAATGTATTCTGTACTTATGACAGAAATTGGATTTCATAAGGATTATTCAATATTTGAAGATTTTCTTACTTTTTGAAAGCAGAGCCTTTAGGTTTATCACTACTGACAGGTTTACAGCTATTAAGTAGCTTTGCACACAGAAGTTGCCTTAATTAGGTGTCAAAAATTTTGCTTTAGTTGAAGGAAATGAATACTCATATATTCAAAAGCTTTTGCTATAAAGAATTTGCACTTTTGCTATAAAAAGCCTGTTCCATTCTGTCTTTTCCACTTATGATGATTCCAAGAGTCTCAAAAAAGATCTTTGACCCCCAGTTGTACTAAATGGTCCCAAACTGCTACCATCCTCCAAAAGATGCTGTTTCAAATAGGGTTCATCAAAGATAATTATAAAACAAAGTCTATTTGCAGTTGAATGTTGAAAGGCAATGATGCCTTCCGTAATAGAAACGTGCATTGAGGTGGCTGGATTTATCCTGATGCAGGAACTAAAAGGATAAATTTAACCCGGACTGTGTTTTCCATTAAACACAAGCCTGATTGCAGGTAAACACGGATCCTGAGCATGTTGAAGAGGACTATTGCAGGACAGAAACTAAAGAAATACTTAGCTTTCAATAACAGTATGAAATGTTTTAGTGATCACTCTTGGTGATTGATAAATAATTTTTAAACTGGAGAGGAGAAAAAAAAAAAACAAAACATGCCTTTTTCTTTTTTTTAAAAAATTGGAAACAGTGTTTCTTGATACAAATTCCAAAGGATCCAGAGCATCTGAGAAACTGGTATTCTGCACAGGAGTTCTGCAGTAGCTACGATGGGTCACTTGCGTCCCTTGAAGATGAACTTGAACAAGGTAAAGTACTGAAAATATTGTGAAATAAATAACATTTTGTCTCCATTAGGTAGGATGCTGTTAGTAAAGTTTTGTCTTGGATACAGATTTAGGAAAAAAGATCACTTGGATCCTACTCTGGTTTTCACTGCTTTCAACAAATTAGTGTTTCTCTTTTCCAGTTTCCTAGAATGTAAAGATTCAAATATCTACTGAGCTATATGGCAGTTATGTTTTGAGGAGAATTTAGATGTTCTTTTATGCTTATTACGAAGCATTAGAAATACAAAAAAATATGGAATACCCATTTAAAATTTTGCTATGTAAAATTTCTATCTTATGAATGCAACATTGCATTGTTATAAACGCAATCGTATTTTTATCCTTCAGTAGTACTTAAAATCTAATCTCTAGTGTACCACATAAACATAGCACTAGGCTGGAACTGTCGGAGAAGTCAATGCCAGCACATTTGGAAATATTTATAATCCCTATTCGTGAAGAGCTGTGGCTGAGTTTCATACGTTTGTAAAACCACTTATTTTGAGGTTGGAAGAATCTCGTTGGCTGTCTTCAGTGGAGAAATCTTATCTCCAACTAAAACTGAGAAAAACTTTTTCAGTGGGACCATACTCTGAACGAATACTTAAGGTGTTCAAGCTGCTGTGAACTTTCCTGGAAAACCTGTTAGTTAATGGGCTAGATCCTAACCCAACTGAAGTTAATCAGTTTAACTGAATTTATAGCTGGATGACACTGACATGCTGCTCATGGTCTTACTTTCTGGTAACTATGTAATGAAGTTGATTAGTGATTAAATTTTTCACTGCTTTAGTATGTTGGAAGAAACTTCATTTGTCCCAAAATGATTACCAGTTACTTATATTTTATTCCTCTTTCATTTTCTAGCTTTCATAACAATGAATCTGTTGGGATGGAAAACTAGTGTTTGGATAGGTTTCCAGAGTGATGATTATGAAAAATGGGTGAATGAAAATCCTCCAATGTATTCCAACTGGTCTCCAGTTGAAGTAGTGGATGTGAGTATTTCCAGGGGGGCTTCAGGACAGTGGGAAGATGTTTTTAAAAGTAATGACTGCTGCAAAGACAAGGCCTAACTTGTTCCAGCAACTTAGTCTGCTCTTAATTTTTGCAACTTCAAACTGTGGGTGCAGACTTATAGGCATAACTAGAGGTAGCAAAAAAGGTACTATTGAGAGAGTTATTTATGTAAATTATGGCTATAGTCACATTCTCTTGCAATTGCTCTCAAGCACCAAAGTTTGAATTACATGGTTAGTGCCATATGGTGGGTCTGAGCAAAGTTTGGGAATAAGATTATGAATTTCATATTCAAATATACTGTTTTACACTATGTTATTCCATATTGAGATTAGCATTTTAGTTTGTTCGGTGAAAGCTTGGGACTTTTTCATTATGAGGTTATTGTTTCAAATTGTATTTATGGAAGTGTTCATTGTTCTACATAAATATTTATAATAGTAACTTTCAGATAATTATTCTAAATATAATGTAATCACTTTTATGCATTGCTTTTACATCGTGTCTTTTTAATTAATGTAAGGTTCTGTGTTGATTGCAGAGACAGCGTTATAACAGTGCCAACATTCAAGAACAACTTCCACTATGTACATTGGTATCAAATAATCCTAATTTTCATTTTACGGGAAAATGGTACTTAGAAAACTGTCAGAAAAATTATGGGTTTGTCTGCCAAAAGGCTCAGGGTAAGGTTTTCTTTTGCCTTGCTTCTGCTCTCTTTTCTTACTATGTTGAATTCATCTTACTTTATTCTCATCTGGAAGCGGCTTGTCTATAAAGCCAGGAACAGAAAAGATTTCTAAGATAGTTCTACTCTGATATTTAGGCAGACTAGCTCTACAGTATTAAAAAAATCAACGGTGTGATGTAAAAGTAATTTTTGAAAAAGTATTTTGTTAGTTAATTTTCTTCCTAACTTTGAGCTTTCTGTCGTGTATCTTAGATTCAGGAATAGAGGTTAAATTTCGTGTTTTCTGTCCTGCAAGCAGAGTAACAGCATGAAATTACAAAAGGCAGAACAGGGTAATTTTGATAAAAATATGATTTTTAAGAAAAATATAAATTTCAGGGGGTGGGACTTGCAATCAGAGTTCTTTTCACTCTTCTCTAATTCTGTCGCCATAAAGTTGACTTGCCAGAAGCGTGGAGCTGTTGTGGGGAACTCAAGTTGTTTGGTTTCCTCAAGTCACATTCTGTAGTGTTGCCTGTTGGCTCGGGAGCCGCTGGCATCCATCCACAGGGTGCTCGGGCAGCTTCAGAGCCTGTCCCTGGGCTGCAGGAACCTGCCAGAGCTTGGTACCAAAATAGACCAGCAGCAAATTGTTAAACCCTAAAGCAAAGGGAGGGCTGCAATCTGAGCCTGTAAGGAGAGTCCTTGGGTGCTGTACTTACCGTGGGGGTGGTTTTACATGGCTCAACTTTATGTAACATCTCTCAGTTAAGTCCTGGCTCTAAAAAGAGAAGGCTCTCCTGCTGGCAGCCTAGGGTGTGAGGGAGGGCAAGTAGAATAAACAAATATAAGCTTTGGGCAGTGCTCACATGTGGCTTTAGCAAACCATACCCGCATTTGACATCATTTATTATGAACTAGAGTTGCAGGGATTGCTGGGGTAATCCTGCATGTAGTGTAGAAAAAATAAATGAATGCATTTTCCCCATGGTTTGATTCATTCCCCCCCCGAATGTTTGTATTTTAACCCCTTGCTGCTGCTTCAGACAGATGGAAAAGGCATTAAAAGGCAGGAAGGAAAACTTCTTGCCTTGGAGTGGCCATGCTGCAGGTGTCAGGGGGTGTTGGGGCTGCGGTGGGTGCTCGGGACCCTCCCCACGAAGGAAGGAAGGGAGATGCGAGACAGCCTCTTGCTGGTGGTAATGAGCCTCTAGATTTGCTCAAATGTCCAAACAGATGTGACAATTCCTGGAAAGATGAGCTGCTGCTTTGCCAGCCTGTTGGCATCCCATCTTCCCTTTTTTGAATTATTTTCTGTAGGAGACTAAAATGGAATAAACCAACAGGAGATCTGAACTGGGCTCTGATCTCATAGCGATGCTTGAGTTAGGATTGTGTCAGCATTTTACTGCAGTGCCTGCCTTTATCTTTCTTTAGGCAGTGACACGCACTGAAAGCTGGAACAAAGTGGAGTGCTTCAATTAGCTCAAGAACAAAACTTCTTGCTTAGAAATTTCTAATTTTAAATTATTTGTGAAAGACAAATAATAAATCAGTTTACTATTTTAAGATGCTTGTTAAGACTCCTCTTCCATTAGTCATAAAGGGAACCAAGCCTAAGAACACTCCACCTTGTAGCAAAGCAACCACTTCATTTTGTAATCACAGAGAAGCTTTACAGACAGAAGTAATTAATCCAGACTGACAAACAGGATTACAACTGAGGCATTGCTTTATTTTTATAGTCTTGTTTAAACTATATTGTGGGCATTCATACACATTATCTAAGGCATTTGCCTCTTGTAGAAAAGCCAGCACAGCAGCATCACAGTCAGGGCTGGAGCAGAGATGGTCTCTGTGTCCTGATTTTTTTTCTCATGGGAGATTCTCTCTTTATTTCTTAAAATTTAAAAATGCTTCTTCCTTTTTTTTGGCTTTGCTATGTTAATTTGTCATTTAAAAGAGATTTAAGTCTCCATGCACAGAGGATTTCTGGTTAAGTGCCAGTACTCTGACAGTACTTTGATCTTCCCTACATTGGCTCATGGACAGTGAAGAGCCATGAGCTCAGGAACCTCCCAAGCACGCACTTGTACCATGAGCCATTGTTTGTCATCCTCTCGGTTGTGCAACAATAATTTGTGAGGCCAGGATTTACGCTGTAAACTGATCTTGGAAATTATTAAGAATAATGGGTGAAAACAGAGGTAATCAGAACTTCGTGCAAGATATCTAGGATAAGATCACTCTCTGCAGTCCAGTGCTATAGGATATGCCCAGGTCCCAGGTGATTTGTAACTAACCTTCAAAGATCCAGTCAGTGGAACTAACTCCACCTGTGTTTTCAGGTTGGTTTTTTTTGTGTGTGTTCACAGTGCCATCCTGACCAAGGAGTTTGTAATTTTTAGATCTGTTTTTAAGGATGGTTCTGTTGTTTTAGGACCTGTTCTGCTATGTGCAAGCTGGCTGTTGTAAAAACTTAATCAATAAATCCTTTCTCTCTGTTTATAACAGACACATCCAGACATGTCATCAATGCATCTGAAATGTACCCTGTGCCAGATACTTTAGAATATGGAAACAGAATGTATAAGCTAATACGTGGGAATTTTACATGGTCTTCAGCTTTAAAAACCTGCATGGCCAACGGGGCAGAGCTGGTCAGCATTACCAACCAGTACCACCAGGCTTTCCTCACGGTTATCGTGAACCGGTTGGGATTCAACCACTGGATTGGGCTGTTCACTTCGGATGTACGTAGTGGGCTCCCTGGCTATGAATATGATGCTGCAAAGGCGTTTTTCTAGTAACAAGCAAATGAGCTGTGCCCTTCTTTTGAAGTCACAGGAAGTTTGCCTCTGGAAGTGAAACTTGGGAAAGCTTGAGGCCTGATCCTTTCTCTGCAACTTAATGTATAAATCTAATGAGAGCCAGTTTGGTGCAATAACTAATGAAAACTAAAAGGCACAGAAAACATTGAAAAACACACAAAAAATCTCTTATAGTGCCAACATTGAAATGATGATGTTGTTTCATCTGTAGTTGCTCAATTGCCCGAATAAGCACCTGCTGAAAGCAGCAGGTTAAATGTAGTTGTGATCTCCCAGAATTAATTGGGGAGGATCCTTGGATCTGTCTTTTGTAGATCCTTCTGAATCTGTCCAGCCTTTAGAGACATCAGACGTTCTGTAACATCTGGTGTGGATGCCACCAGAAGGTGAACTTTTTTGGTGCTAGAGCAAATCAGAAAGATAATTCTAAATTTGTTTTGGCAGAACGGGCTTAACTTTGAGTGGTCGGATGGGACTAGGTCTTTCTTTACCTTCTGGGAAGACGACGAGTCCCAGGCCCTTGGCAGCTGCGTTTACATTGATACTTCGGGGCACTGGAAAAGTGCTAACTGCGAGCGACTTCTGCAAGGAGCAGTTTGCCATGTGCCACCTAGTAAGTCAGAGTGAAGTTTTATATTAAATCTTTGCAGCTGCAAATGTGTGCCTTGACAGTGGAAGTATGAGAAAGGAAATTAATCAGTTTGAGGTTAAGCAATGATGATAGTATTATTCAAAACTGAAGTATATTTCTGGCATTTCCTTGCTCTATCTCCTATTTGTGAAACCATTTTTTCCCCATAAAATATTGGCCGTCAGGTCTGATCTGTTGGAGAATGGAAAGAGAACCTTCGTAATAGAAGTGAAACAGTAAAATTACTTACTCTGTCTCTTTGGGGAACACTATCATCTGTGAAAAATGATGATTGCTAATAACCTAGCTTGAAGGGAAATAAATTCCGTTTGCTGCAATTAACTGTGGGACTGGAGAAGGGAAGCTTTTAGACCAAAGTGAAAAATTAAGTCACATCTTCACTAATTGCATATAAAAGGTTTTGCAACCTTTCTCATAAAGATAGGAATATTTTCCTGTATCCTAAAAGATACTGTGTTTCCTGCAACTTTCTGCCAATTACCTGGGCTTCATTTGAATCCGGAATTCAGGTCTGGAACTCCATTCAGTTCCAGGACTGCGGAGTCTTTGGCAGCATCCAGTTCTCAAAATAGTTCCTGTCCGGAGGTATTCATCACTGTGGGTTCTCCTACAACTTACTATAGCTTTTGCATCTGTTGAGAAGAAAGCTGTTTTGGAATCCTTGAAGACAAAAATTATGCTTCAGGATTATTTTTGTTTTGAAAAGGACCAATTTTCTGATTTGTTTGTTAAGTTATGTAATCTCGTATAGCCTAAGGTTTACTTCTTTTTTAAAAAAATGCATTTTGTAACAAAAGAGGAAGCGTGTGAGACAGTAGGTAACGTAGCTGAATCAACAGCACTGCCAAAAAGCCATGCTGGGTATTGCTAGGTGAGCTGGTGGGGTTGCCCTGAGTCAGAGGGACTTTGCTGCAGCACGTTGCAGGCTGGAGAGGCTAGAAACTTTCCTCTGCGCCGCAGTATTTGGCAGACGTTTTCTTTGTGGCTTAGTGGGGAGAAATTCCACAGTCCTTGGAAATCCCCAGCCCTCTGGGAAATGCCGGGCAGCCCGGAGGGCTCTGATGTGCCCGTAGTTTGCTCACAACTCCCTCTGTGCGTCAGCACCGCTTAGATTGTCCTGATACTGCTGTTGCAATCCAGCACAGGGTTTGATCAGAAATAAAACCAGCTTTACTCTTCTAATACAAATATACACAACCACTAGATTTTCACTTTGAAAAATAGAGGCGTAATGCAATAACATGCTTATTAGCATTACTCCATAACAGCGTGTGGCATGTTACCTTAATGTGTACGTCGTTGTGCCAATAAAGCTGTGCTGTTATTTCTATCACAGAAAAGAAGCTCCCTGCCTCTAAAGGCTTATGCTCAGAAAAAACTGTTCCCTGGATCAAATTCGGAAACAGTTGCTACAGCTTTTCCACAGTTCTGCAAGGCGCAAGTTTTGATACTGCATACGAAGTATGCAGAAATCAAGGTAAGTGATTATTTTGTAGCTACAAAATGCCACTATGACATCCTTAAAAAAAATGCATATTCTCTGAAATGACTGAAATCATGGTGTGTGTTTTCTCTAGTTCAAGATAATGATAGCGCAGCTCATAAGCCAACTATGAAATTGGAGGGAACACAGATCAAAAAAGTGTTCCTTTCCATGTGAAAATACTGATTTCTGGGATAACACATAAAATGAACGTTTCCTCCTTCAAACTCTTTTTAAGATAATGTGAGAACAGTTTTATACAGCTTGAGCATTTTCATATTAATTGCAAATTTAAGAACTTACAGTGTATAACCAGACTTTTCAAGCTTTTCATATAAGGCCTGTAATACTAACTTTTTTGAAATGCAGTGTTCCATTTTAATGGTGTGGATTGTTTGAAAATTTGTTCTGTGCTTAATTTGTAGGATCAAGTCTTCTAACTATTCAAGATGAAGATGAAAATGCCTTCATTTTGGAAGAATTGCGCAGTTTTGGCTATTCTGTGCAAACGGTTTGGTTGAACATCCTGCTTGTTACAGACAGTAAGTTTTGGATTGAAAAGAACTGCATGTTAGAAGCTGATTTAGTTTTTGATTATTTTAATGCTAATGTTACCATCTTCCAAAACACTGTTATCTTTTGAGATATTTTCTGTACTGCTTACTACCTGATGTCAAGCTTTCTGTAATCATTACTTAGTATTCTGACTACTCAATATATATGTGTGCATGTCAACACCTTTGCTTTCTTCTTAAAGAAACACTAGAGGCTTTCTTCTGTGTCAGCTACATAGGATATTTTTAAATCCTTCGAAACAAACAAAAAAAAGTAATACAGTGGCCAAACAGATAAAATCTTGGCATTCCATAATACAATATTTTTTTCATGTGAGGGTGAGTCCAACTAAACCAGAGGTATTTATCAAAATACTATGATATTTTATGATTCATAATTTCTGCCCTTAGATGAGACAGTCTCCTGGTTTGATGGTTCTCCTTTAAATTATTCTAACTGGGGCATCAGGGAGCCTGAATTTGAGCATCTCAAAGGGAATTTCTGTATCAGCCTGAGGACCACAGATGGAGTCTGGCAATTATCTCCATGCAGAGAAAAAAAGGGATTTGTCTGTAAAATGGATGCAGGTATGTGCCTTCATAAAAGAAGACAGTTGTGTCCTTATAACCATTGTTTTACGTGTTTTTCATTGCTCACTTCCTTGCTCTTAGTTTTCATTTAAATAATTCTGTCCCTTGATATTAGAAAAAGTAGTTGTAAGAAACCCAACCAGGCAGGGTAACCTCCTTTTGAGGAACCTGGGCAGCTGTTGCCTTATTGCCAACTGTGGTGGACTTTCTGTTTTGTGGGTGACCATGTGCAGAGCATCAGGCTGAGCTTCACAGAGCCTGTTGGAAGGTCAGGCGTATCCTGGGAGAGTGGCACAGGCACCACAGCTGTAGGAACATGGTTTTGTGAGAGCTGAAGGGTTTCCAGAGCTCACCCAAAATGCCCAAGTCACTGTTGGACCCAACAGCTTGATTAATCTGCTGTTGCACAGTTCTGCTCATGCTTTTGTACTCTAAAATGTGCATAAATACGATTGCTCATCCTTGCACAGATACAAATTAATATATTCTGCCACTTGGAATCTCGTTGATGTGTCAAATTAAATAAAGAACAGACTGCTCTCTTACGGTTTTAGGCAGATTGTCTTCTCAGTATCAATTCTACACTGAGTATATATAATAAATTTTGTTAACTTGGTGGGTAATTTTATGACAATTCTGAATTCTGTTTCAGATGCAACAGAGCCCTCTGAAAAAAGTAAGTTGCTTCTGTACTTTCTTACTGTTTTTTAATAAGGAGTAATACATTTTGAGCTGATATTTTGTGTGGTAACATTTTTCACTGTTAAACCTGCAATTCAAAATGCATGACATATAAGCAGTAATAATATGTTTTCCGTGAAACATCTAGATGTTTATATTTAGAATTATTTATAATTGTAGGTGTATTCACTTAATAACAATTTCTGCCCTTCCCTTTCAGCATCATACCATGGGCTTGTAGCTCTGGCTATTCTTGTGACGTTGGTGATGCTGGTTGCCATTTCCCTTTTTCTGTGGTGCCTGTACAAGCAGAATAACCAACTCTTCCGCAGGATACTGTGGATCAGAAGCGCCTATTTGCCACAGATTAATGCTGATGTTCCTGCTTTGGAAGAAAGCATCCTCATTTCTGATTTTGAGAGAAGCGAAAACAATTGACCAGCAGTAGCAAGTGGTTATGTCTTCTGTGTGAAATTCCACAATCTACAGTGGTTTTTCTCCTTCTTGGGAGTCTTTCCAGGTACCCATAACTGCAACCGTCAGTGTGAACATCGTAGGGGCTCCCTACCTTGGAAAGCTTTTGCTTTGTGGCAGGATGAGGTGAGAATGCAAGGCAGAACCATGGCCCCTTTGGGACAAGCCAGGAGCTGACAATATTCCCACACCATAAACCTCCAACCACTCCCGTGGAGCAGTTGTGTCTGAGGCCCCAGAGCAGTGGACATTTTTTCATGCAGCTTCCCTTTGGTAACACTTAGGGGTTGGTTGTTATATGTTGTAGAATCTGCTCATGAGCCATCACTAAAATTTGGCTTTGAATTTCAGAACTCTGAAACGTATTCCAAGGATAACAGGGTAGATTTTTTTTTTTTTTAATAGCCGTGCCTTCTGCAAAAGGAACAGTTACTTTCCATACAGTGGATTCTTACCAGATAGGTTTCAAAGCTTGCAGAGAGTTGAAGTCACTTTTGACTTGGGAGTGCCAGAGTTTTGGTAGTTTGGCCTGTGATGCCTAGTTCACGTTATAAAATGAGTTAGTCTACAGATATAAGGATATATGAGTTTTGTCATCCTGAAGTTAATATATTCATTTGAGGTATGTCCGATGTCCTGTTACAAACTTAACAATCTGATCTTTCACTTAGGTTGTTTCAGAAATGGAATCCCATCCCTATTTTAAAGACATTTTTGGGCACTATCTGTTTGAAGAAAAAAACCCTGTTATAGGTCTTGTTGAACTGATAGTAATAAATTGCTTCACTGTTCACCTACAGTATTTCTGCAAGCATTATTCACGTACTCTCTTCTGAGTACACAGCTGAGAGCTATACGTGGGGGAACCACATTGCTGTTCCCAAAGGGTGCTCTAGTCCTATACCCCCATGTGGCAGAACCTCAGGACACTTTCTACTTTCAGTGTTCATACTAAGGTGCTAATGAAGGAGACATTTTTTTGCAGACCAGTTGGTTTGCAGGTTGAATGGTTCTGTAGGACCCGGCTCAGGCTTCTCCACTACCTCAGTTACAGCGGCCCAGGAGAGCCACACTTTCTCTCTGTGGGACTCCTGCTACCCTAACAAGTCCTCCACCCACATCTCTGAAAATACCTGGAAGGTTTTTCAGGGATCTTATTTTTTGTTCTTATTGCAGCGTGGAAAAACAAATGGTTAGTCATGAAAAGTTACTTCAAAATGGATTTACTGTGCCTTCAGTCATCTTGAAGAGCTGCATTTATTGTTGGGTTTGTTGGTTTGTTTGTTTTAAGATGACTCATTCTAACAATTTCGCAAGAGCCCTAAGATGGAGCTACGTTCCTCAGAATTAAGCAAACAGCCAAGGCCAACAGAAATGTTTTTTACACAGTGTTTGTGCACATGCACAGGAATGTATGACTGCCTTTTATTTAGATTTCACATGGCCAAGTCTAGAAACAAAAATTGCTTGTTCGTGCCATAATTGTGCATGGGGCTATTTTTAAAAATTATTTAGTAGGTAGAATATCTCAGCGCTGGTTTACAGAACCTTTCAAGAATGGTGTCAAGGAAACTGCAGACAGTTTTGATCTCAGTGTCATTTTCAACTTGCTGTTCTATGGGTGTACCTACCACAAATTCTTAATCTTAGATTTTTCCATCATCTAAAAAACCCAGCTTCTCTGTTTATATTTTATCTAATGGCTTGACCCCATACATTAATGTTCAGTAATGTTTTAAAAGTTTCATTTTAGCCCTCTAGATTTATCTATGGGACTGATTTTATGTGAAGTCCGCTATCAGAGTTTCTGGGCTGCAACTGTTGAGTACAATTGCAAGATAATCTGCCGTTTATATATGTGAACTGTGATAGCTTCTTTACCACCAGAAGAAAAGAAGAAAAAAGGTTGGGACCATCTCTCCCTTCCCCATGAGAATTTCAGCTACTTAAACCACAGTTGAAGGAATTTAAACTGACAAATCCCCTTTGTCACACTCGCTGACAGGGTTGTAAATGCTGCTTTCTTACAGCACAGCAAGCAGAGTGGCTCTCAGGATGTGGTTTTTGTTTGGAAGAGTGAGCCCTGTCATCTCTGAGGACGTGTATTTATCAGGCTGCAACACCGTTACCAATTAAGCAGACCCTGGTCAGATTTAGTGTGGTTACTGAAGGTGTATATTTTTTTCACAAAACTGGACATAGCATGTTATCAGTTTTCCTTGAGTTATGTTGTAATCATTTAAATATGTTTGAAGGGCAGCGCTGTAATAAATAACCCTAACCTCAAAACAGGGACCGTTAACCAATATCAATTCTGATGTAGATGATCTTGCATTAAGGGAAAAATTGTTTAAGCAGTGTTTTCTTCCTACTTTGAAGTGGTCTTAAGGGAAAAAATATTCCATCAAATATTATTTTAAAATCTTTCATCATTTAGCTTTTTTAATTGCAGGTATTATTCACTGAAAATGTAATCATTGATTGCTTTCTAGTCTTCACTCTGGATTTTGTTACCCATGACTTTCGTTTGTTTTCCCTTAACGAGAGGTCTCCTGTACTGTTCCTGATCAGAGTGTATGGTGACTGTTTTTACTGCTGACTGTGATGATATTGGAAGTGAGATTCACTGTATTATTTCAACTGGAAAATTAAAGCGTGAATAATAATTTTCTGTGCTGTAACTTTTCTTGGATCTTTCCCCAACTTTAATTAGCTGCCAGGCTTTAGGGTCTCTTAACAGCACTCCCCAGGCTTTGCACTGGGTCAGCCTGGGTAGCAGAGAGACAGTTTGCAGCTGCCACCTGTCTGACTACATGGCTGGACCTCGACCTGGGCACTGCAGATGACTCCACAGACATGGTGACCCCGGTATTTCCCAGGGCACAAACGAGGATGCCTCAGGACACATGAGCAGGAGGTGCTGAGGGGAGGAAGGAGCCATGGCACTGTCAGTAAGGATGATGGATGGGAGCACGATGCTTGATGCATATATATTCTCCCAGCCTGCTGCCTGTTCCCTGCAGCACTGGTAGCTGGGGCCACCAGGGATGAGTGATGGGCTGGAGGAATTTTCCTGCTGGACTGTGGAGGCTGTTTTGTGTGGGAGCTCGTTTGTTTCTGCCACAAACGAGGTGGAGATATATGAACTGCAGCACAGCAGCTTCCATGGGTAGTACCCAAGTGCTTCCCATGACAAGGAACTGGGTTCACCAGAGCCTGAGCTGGCAAATGAATGTTGCGCTTTCCTCTGCCATGCCAGCTTCTTTGAATGCATTTACTAAAAGGGAAGTGTTAGATGTTTTCATACCACTCTCTTGCTTGGGGGATGGAACGGTATCCTCACCACAGGTGTATATACACATAGGCCAACATATGATAAATCTTTCCTACCAGATATAGGGTCTGAGGAAAAAAAAAAATCCATGTGCTTATTTTTGCAGACTTCATTCAAGGAGAAAATTTGCCTCCTGGTCCCTTTAGCAGTCTTTGAAGAATGTCTGTGAGGGAAAGGAGATGCCCAATGCAGCTGTCACACCCCAGCTGGATGGGGGTCTGCAATGGGAACATATGTATGCTGGAGATAGCCGGCATGACCTGGCAGAGTGAAGGGTTGTGGCACTGGGCTGGAAGTGGGCAACATAACTCCAAAGCCCTTTCCAGCTGTGTGGGGCTGCTTTATATCTGTGCAGTACGATCTGGAGGGAGTGCGGGGAAAAAGTAGGGTTTTGCATGCCCTGTGAGACTTCACCAACTCTAGTTCCCAGGGCGCTATCACACAAAGTCCCATTTAGTTTAGCTCCCAACTTTCATCATGCTGCCTCTCCCTCAGTGTAGTAACAGGCACCTTCAGTCTCTTGTAATAACAAACCCACTGTAATGAAATCCATGGCAGACCCTTCCCACAGGGCATTTGTATATAAGCAGAATTTTTTGGTTAAAAGCTAAATTGCACACATTCAGCAACTGGGCTCTAAACCCTCAGCTCACCAGAAAAAAAAAAAAAACAAAAAAACAANAAAAAAAACAAACAAACAAAAAAAAAAAAAACTCTTCTTGAGCTATAATAATATTTCCTTTGGTAATCAGTGGAATGTTGATTTTAAACCCCTGCAGGCCAATGCTGATCTCGTACAATGTGATGCAGCCCTCATGCGTAAGTAACCATCGGGAGCAAATTTACAGGCGTTCACTGTTCAGAGACAGTATGAATTCAGGCCCATCTTGGCACTGGGAAAGGCAGTCAGTCTCGGTTTGGCCAGTAGATGGTAGTGGTAGACACAAAACTGACAAAACTGGGCTGTGCAACAGAAAAAAACAGATCCTTTAGAAGTTAAATTAAATGAGCAGCAAAACTCTCCAGTCACAGGACTGCAAATATCAGTGGCAGGTCTCAGCCATGGCCATAACATTCCAAAACTGTGTTAAGACAGCTTGCTAAGTCTCAGTGTTCAATGTCAACAACTTTAATAGGATGCATTGCAATCCTTGGAATGGGATCATGTGAGTCCTTATGTTGGTCTGTGGGTTTTACTTTTGTTTGGTAAGTGATGGAAAAATCCACTTGGGTTCCTGACTAGTAAGTAAATATATATGTCGTATATACTATAAGTAAGTATATATGTCTTTGTGGTATGTTTTGGTTCCGATCCCTTTGATGGAAAGGTAATTAACAGAAAATGTTACCATAACTGGATTTGTTTAAATGTTTTCTTTCTTGACTGTATCAATGCAGGCATTTACTTACTGATTTACATGGGAAAATAAAGACATGGAAAGGAAAATTATTAGACATTTTAGATATCCATTGCATAAGAAATCATTCCACAGCACTGTCAAAAGCAGACATATTTTCTCCTTCTCTCAATTTATTCTCTAAGTTGCTCAGAGTGCAAGAGTTGCCGATCTCTTTATCCATTATCTTTATGCAGGATGACTGTGATTTGGATACTTAGAAACTTAACCATAATAAAGGGCATTGAGAATCATTTTGTAATAAAGCTTCACTTCAAAGCCTTAGTTTTTATAACCTTATTTCCTTGTACTGCAGCTCTTCCAGAACTTCCCGATCCTCCTGTGATGAAGCAAGGAAGTCTAAGTTGGCTAAGGAAGGGCACTAGATCCATCCTGTCACCGTGCTGATGAGTAACCCTGGGGTAATTTACAACCACTATGGTGATTCTTAACTGCAGTCGTTTCCAAACATGCACAGCTAGATAATAGCAAAAATGTTTCTACTACCATTGCCTTTATTTCTGATGCTTATTTTTGTTTGTCGGCTTGTTGCTATTGTAACAAATCCTACTTTTTTCTTAACCTCAGCCTATAGACTAAATTTCCACTGTAGTTCTCAGAAATAAATGCTTCAATATACAGTTTCAGTGAGAACAGCAAAACTTGTAGATACAAGATAAACCTTGAACTGCACACTGCGCTAAAAGTTACTCTCCTCTGCATGCTAGTACAGGAGAATGGGGAAGATGTTTTCTCTGAATCACGCACATAAAAGTCTAACTAACAATCTGCTTTCCATGGAGGTGGCCAGCCTGCAGATCATGGTGGCAGTCACTGTGTGCCTGAAGGCCATCCAGCACCACTGGGTTGACTGGTAGAAAGCAAAAGTTGGGTCACTTTCTCAGACCATACATTGGAACAACAAAACTATCTCTATCTTTTCAGGTTCTTATAGATGTGTAGTCATCTTAAGATGAAAAATTCCTATTTATATTGTAAAAAAACCCTCTTTCAGTGTTTTTTCTTTCAGCTTTTTAGTGAATACCAAAAAATATCCCATCAAGTACGTTCCTCTTGTTGAAGCTGTTTGTTCAGGTCATTTCTTAAGCCTTTGAACCCAGTCACAATCTGATTAAATCTTCTTTGCCACTCCTTCCTGCCATAAACTGTGTGCATTGTAGGTGAGAAGCCGTTGGAAAGCCCTTGCTAGAAGCCAAAAGCAAGCTTGCACCCAGCTGATAAAAGACAGACTCTACCTCGTCAGCAGTTTTGGGATGCGTGGCTTCACTGATGCTGAATTTGGGACTCCATCCCAGAGCTTGATGCTTCCAGGTTCATTCAGGTATGCAAGCAGAATCCCTAACATTGGACACTGCCAATGAGCTGGAGTTCATAAACTTTTAATATCAAGTATAAGCATATTCTCGGTCATGTAAGACTTCATTTGTTATGGTCCTAGCACAGGTTACATGTAATTTGCTTTATCTGTACTAGTTTCTTTGGGGAAGTTTCTCCTGATGCTAGCAGGCTTACCTATTATGTATCTGGAAACTGACACCTACCTTAATGCTTACATGACCTAGATGTTATATTTTCTGCTATTTAATACTGAACGCCATCAGAAGGAGTATTTCTGAAACAGTAAGAAGATAATCTTTCTCCTGCTGCATACCGTATTGTGCTGGGATGAAAATGATGTTAAGAGGCAAATTTAATTACTTTAAATATTGTTTCAAAAGCAAATATTGAGATGGAGTTGTACATATGGGACACATTGTGGCTATAAAAAACATAAGGTACCGTTCAGTTAAATGTGGAAATGCATCAGAACAGCTCTGGGAGGCTTTCCCTCTGGAAAGAACAGATTAATAGAATACCTACAGAAACAGCAGCTACTTCAGCATTTAAAATAGCTGTAGCATAAATAGCAGAGTGACTCTTCCACACACACCATATGGTGGAACGCAGCTGGTGTTGGTTTCATCACTGCAGGCTCCTGGAGTTCTTTGTCCCACTGAACATGGCACCTCTGGAGCATACACACCATGTGGTTGTGTGTCCCAGTGCAGTTAAGTTATGGAAGAGGGAAGGAAAGCCAATGTGGACTCCTTTCTCCATCTTGTCCTTGACCATCATCTTCCCCTGATCTTCCAGAATCTACTCTGGGTCGATGATTTGGATTTTAACTCTTGCTGTTTACATATAAATGTTCTTTATTATTTCCTGGCTGCAAGAACGTAAAGTGAAAGTTGGGTGAGTCTCAGCTGCTGTTACAGGTTGCTTGTCCACTTGCTCTGATGTAGCACAAAGCCAAACCCTCAAGTAAGGAAAGATGAAAGGAAGAGCTGATCAGTGGTAAAAGCAGACATATAAGGAGAACAGGGATCAGTTATTCCTACTACTTGGGAAGACTAGAACATGAAGTAACTGACTGAAACCACAGCAGGAAATATATGGTAGATAACCATGGGAATAGCTGGGTTGAACAATAAGCAGCCACCATAAGTGATAAGGTCACTGTCAATGTGACAAACAATATGTGCACTGTTAAATTGCATAACTGTGATTTACTAATAAACAAATCAATCCACCACCACTGCCAGGGAATAGATTCACAGCACTGCTGGATGGCCCTTTCAGCTCAGTCTGGGTAAAGATGATAAGCCTGACCTGAAAATATCAGTGTGTATGTGTTCGTGGGACTGCTGATGCGTCATTCCACTGCCTTCTAGCCTAAACCTAGCTTCTAGCCTTCTGACCCACACAAGTGCTCAACAGCCAGAATTTAGGACCTCTGTGGACACAAATTCCATGCAGCTGGGTGTGGAAAGTAATGGAAGGTCAGTGAGGAGGACAGTAAACATACTCAAGTGACTCACAAACTCGTGTGTGGAGTGCTGGAAAACACATATATAGCAGTAATTCTTGTTTCATCTTACGTGCTCAGCAAGTAGAACATCGCATGTAGGTAATGTAGGCTGTGATGGACACAGCAGGCACCTTATTGAACATGCCTGAGATTCTTACTCTGCTGTTGAAGAAGATTGAGTTGAAGGCTGTTGAAGCCTTGAAATACAGGCAAGAACAGCAAGTCTGAGCTCTGTCACTCTTGACAGTCTTGCAGTCTGTCACGGTCTTGTTAATAGATGTGCACGGTGCCTGCATCCCCTGCTTGCCTGTCTCTTCCCAGGCACTGCTTTGGACATCCCCCAGTCTGCAAGGTATCAAGATTAAATGTGGTCTTTGCCTTTCATCCATGGCTTTGGGGTTGCTCTTGTGTCCTGCCTGTGTTGGCTCACACACCATTTAACCTCTGGTTAAATTCATGGTCTGCCTCGGGATAGGAAGAGACGTTTCCGAAATAAGTAAAGCTGAATCATCCAATTCATCTGCTACAGCAAACAGTGGGACACAGGCACCACGCCTGCCCTGGGTACCTAAAATCCACATCAAGAGTAAAGGAAGCGAAGGCCCAGAATCACTACATGAAGAGCACAAAAATAAAAGGATACATGCAAAAAACAAACCTTTTGTTTTGTTTTGCTTTCATTTCTTTTACTCTTTTTGGTTTTGGTTTTGGTTTCCCTCAGAGAAGTCACAGACCCAGGTGATGGGATGCCTGATGACCTGTTTACTTGGGATGTTCTTTGAAAATGTCTCTGTGATGTACCCTTGAGCAGTCCAGTTGCTTCAGCAGGTCTGGAGATGTATTCCACGTGTGGACAGGCCTCTGGGAGAGGCCACAGCCCTCACTTCTGTGCAGGAGGCAGCAGTGTCCCAGGCTCCCCTTTCTTCTGCTTTTGGTGGAAACAGCAACTGCCTGGTTCAAAGCACTGAGGTACGACTGACTTACTGGGCAAGCTCTTGGCAGACTTACAAATATCTGTTCCTGGCTCCATGTGGGTCTGCTGGAATGTATCTGTGGTCAAGTCTGGTTCAAGAGGTGCTGGATAGGCTGTAAAGCCCATGATGTTGAAAGCAAAGCCATAAACTATGAGAAAGGGCAGGAATGGTTGACCCCAGTTCTACCAGGATGGTAAAATCATTAAAAATTTCCTGTTTGAAATTGGGTTGTACTTAAACCATTTGGATAACACCACCAAAAAGACAAAAATTAATTTTAACAGAGACATGCTTCAATGTTTCTGGAAATGCTCTTTAAACAGATGCCTAACACAGATAGGAGGTTTATCTGTCTCCATGTGGAGACAGAAGAACGTTCATGGGATGCTGAAAAAAGCAGGCACCCCAGAAAGCCCGCTTTGGAGCATGTTCCCAAATACAATGTAAGCACATGCACCCAAAGCATGTGCAAGCCTTAACCTAGGGTGCACAGGGCTATGTCAGTGCTAGTGTTTATTTTTTTTATGATTGCATTTTAAAGCAAGGGTTCTTCTGCTGGTCAGGGAAAGAAAAATAAAGCTTACATAGAAAATAACAAAATTTTCTGGCTGGAGGCCAAAACTTCACAAGAGAATACTGAAGCCTAATATGTTTTGTTTGACGTCTTTGTTTCTGATAGATGTTGACTGAATTCAGGAGGATGACGGCACTTTGAACAAAACCAGCTGGGGAAGTCGGTTTGCTAATTATTAACCCTCTAGGGAAGAGACTGAATTGGAAATATGCATATGAAACACCCTGGGAAAATATTAAAAAATAATGTAGGTCTCTCTGACAAAAGAAATACTTACACTGTGGCTTGTATTTTTAGCAGAAAGGGAGGAGACAATTTGTGATATGTGACTGAATTCCTCAAGATGGGTAACAATTCAGTCTGAGACTCATTTTCTCCCTGTAGTTCGATTCAGCTGTCCTGAGGCTGAAAGAAACCCAACATTAAGGAATGATTTTAGGAAATTACTCTACCTAGATGCTCTAATCCTTCCTCTACAAACTGGCCAGAGGGGTGGGGAGATAGTTTATGCAGGTAATTTCCCCTATTTCAGGTGGGTTTTATGGGTTGAAAAAAGAAACTTAGATACGGGAAGCGCATCAAATTTCAGTGCAGATCAGTGTTTAACATGTGGCCAATATTAGCAATACTTATAGCATAGAATTGAAATGGAATAAAGGGATTGAAGGAAAAAATATCCCAGTACGGAAAAAAAAAAAAAAAAAGAAAAAAGAAAAAAGAAAAGAAATTTAGAAATAACTTTAACCATTTACTTGGTATTTGAGCTCTTCCTGCTTGACACATTGGTGCAGCACAGAGACATCTGCTGTTAGCAAGTAAGTGCCAAAATAGATGTAGCAGAATGCGTTATTGTTTAAAACAAATAGATCATGTGGGATGCTAAACTGATTTTTGTTTTGTTCCTTGTAGTTCAGTGTGTAGTCATTCTAGGTGTCAGATTGTTAGAGATAAATCTTATTGTTAGGCAAGCTCTTTAAAGTCAAATTGTTTGATGAATAGTTTAGTATCAGAGATGTACGTATTTTTTATTTGTTTTTAATTCTGTAGGTAGTATTATAAGCTTAGCTGAAGTACTATCCAGTAAGCAGTACAGTAGCTGGCAAAGTACCTTCTGAACTTGTCCATTCTCTGATTACTTGCAATTCTCTTGAGTTGCTTTAATCTAATGTGTGTGTGTTTGTGTGTACACCCTGACAGCTATCACAAATAACGAACTGGAATAATTATAAAGTGTACCATTTCCAGCATGCTGCAACAGTCCCCTGTCCCTCCCAGGACCGACTGAAATTCCAACTGGTTATATAAATTGAACAGTTACAGTATTTTTGACAGAAAGCACTGAACTCAAGCATCCCTGAGTGGCCACAAATGAGAGTCTTATTATGTTACTGTACACTTCAGGATTAGAGTGGAAAATCCACACATTTGCAGAGGAATGAATGCAAAAAAGACCCAACCCTGAGTCCTGCTGGTGAAGCACCAGTTGTGTGAGATGCCTTAGGTTGGTCCTGCTGCTTTCATCCTGCTCTTGTGAGAAAAAGCCCCAAAACTCCAACCGAGCAACAAGTCCAACAGGTACAATATTGAAGCTCTGTGGGGATGCATCGCTGCTTCTTTGCGTAGGCAGTTACAATCCTAATAACAAAAAAGTAGCCAAAATCCCTGAGTCCCTGAATGAACCAGTCTTTATTTCTCCATTTTAGAGAAAAACTGGGCTACAGGAAAGGAAAAGCTGCGTGCTTTACTGTAGTGCTCTTTGGTGGTAGGTACAGGCAAATGGATTTGCCTGATGCTTCAAGCTGGGGAGGTCCAGGCTCTGTCTTCTTGGCTTTATTGCTATCACTGTGTCATCTTGGCCAACTCACCTGCTTTTTACTTTGTATATTCCATATATAAAATGCGGGGGGAAAAACTATTCTTTGGCAGTCTTCTAGGGAGAATGATTGCCAAGTACCATGCAAGTTGCAAAAAACAGCACCTTGTTACTAAATGGAAGCCCCCTTTCAGGAACAGTGAAAGGACCTCATTCCATCACTGTTTCCAGGCTGCTGCTGAGGCCAGACAGATACATGCCAGAAAAGTGTTGGTAAAATTAAATTTCCAAAGTTCTTTTTTCCAACTAAACTTGAAGTAACTTTTGTTCTCAATTCAGGCTACTAGCAGTAACAGGAAGGAGCTAAAATGACAGTGTAACTAAATGGATAAACAAAGACTATTTTCAGTTATGTATTGGGTTAAAAACGTGTGATTACCATCCCAAATTTGTTTCATTACAGCGTTGTTATGGTGTTCTATTACAGCATTAGCAATCTTTCAAAACCCATGGTATTGTTTATAAAAATAACCTAATTGAAGGCAACTTCTGTTTAAAGTGATCTCTGGTGCCCATGCTTTCTTTTCATGTCCAATGCTTGTGTTTAAACATGTTTTGTTAGATGAATACAATATATTCTGACTTGGAGTCTCCACTAACTTTTGCTTTTAAAGTCAAGACTCTTGGCTTCCCTTTCACTAGTTCCCACTTTGCTGTGTGTGTCTGTGTTCTCTCTGGCAGGGCACGTGGCTTTAAAGTGTGTGGGAGTAAAGGTTAAAGATAAATACTAGGTTTAACAAATATGATTACTGTTGCCAGAAGCATTCACTTCTGAAGCTAGTGGTTGGATCATTCTATTTTAAGGTAGGATTACAACTGCATTCCACACTTCTGCCTGAGTTAAAGTTAAAATCAACATACTTCTAGCACTTTGTGAAGACTTCAGGTTGTCAAGACAAGGGCTAGATTCATAAGGGGAATATAGTCTAACCATCAGACTTTATACCAATAAGTAAACATTCAACAGGTCACAATGAGAATATGAGTGAGACTGTGCTCTGGTAGAAACGGTACTCATTTGTGGGGAAAGGCAAGAGCGAGGCCTAAATTCCACTTTGTGCTCTAATATTTCAGTGGTTTGAATAAAGTGGATCAGCTCCAACAGGAGACACTGAGAACTTTCTTTAGACTAGTAGTTACTGAATTAATCTGAATCAATGTGGGTCCAGACTGCTCTTAGAAACAGAGGGATTGCATTTGAGTCTTTCATGGCAAACATGCCCAGACTGTCCGCATATTTGTAACAAAGGGGACAACAGCATCTTCTCTTTGTCTGGGAACTTCCCTAGTGCACCAGTGCATTGACAAAGTTAAGAGAGAAGTAATGAGCTGAATAGCTCTGCACGGTCAAGAATTTCTACAAGTGTATCATTGGCACCAGAAGCAAGACTAGGGAAAACAACGGGACTGCTGCTGAGTGGGGTGGTGGTAACAAAAGGACATGGAAAAGGCAGTCGATGCCTTCTTAATCTCTGTTTTTACTAGTAAGATTTTCTTTCAAGAATCCCAGGCCCCGAGACCAAATCTGGAGCAATGGAGATGTACCCTCAGTAGTGAAGATCAAAACATTTAAACAAATTGGTCACAGTGATCAGAGGAGGACTGGAAGTTCAACACAAATGTCATGCCTAGCTTCAAGAAGAAAAGGAAGGAGGATGTGGGAAACTACAGGCCAGCCAGCCATTACCTCAATACCGAGGAAGCTGATGGAGCAGATAATTCTGGAACACATTTCCAAATATATTAAGGACATGAATATGATCAGGAGTCATCAGAATTGATTTATGAAGGGACAATCTTGCCTGACCGACCTGATAGCCTTCTATGACGAAATAATTGGCTTGGTGGATGAAGACAGAGCAGAGGGTGTCAATCATCTTAACTTTATCAAGGCTTTCATCACTGGTTGTCGTAGTAACAGTCCTTTGGTACTATTGATTCTTACTGTAATTACATTCTTACTGTTGTAATCTCATTAACAAAACAAACTGCTGACTAGACAAGTGGACAGTGAGGTGGGCTGAAAGTTGGCTGAAATGCCAGGCTCAAAAGATTACAATCAGTGGCACAAAGTCCAGCTGGAGACCAGTCACTAATGATGTACTCCTGGGGCTGATACTGTTGAACATGCTCATTAGTGATCTGGGACAATAGGATAAATTGCACCCTCAGCAAGTCTGCAGAGAGCTGAATACTGGGAGGAGTGGCTGATACACCAGATACTTGTGCTTCCATTCAGAGGAATCTCAACAAGCTGGAGAGATCCACCAAGGGGAATCTTATGAAGTTTAACAAAGGGAAACACCATATCCTGCACCTACTGGGTGATGTCCCTACAACATCACAAGGCACTGGAGACCAACTGGCTAGGAAGTACCTTTACAGAAAAGGACCTGGGTGTCCTGGTGAATACCAGCTTCAACATGCCCTTGCGGTGAAGCCAACAGTATCCTGGAGTGCATTAGGAGAAGTGTTGCCAGCAGGTTGAGGCAGGTGATCATTTCCACCTACTCAGCACTGGTGAGACACTTATGGAGTGCTGGATCCAGTTCTGGAGTCCCCAGTGCAGGAAAGATATGAATTTACTGGAGTAAATCCAGCAAAGAGCGACAAAGATGATTAAGGGACTGGAGTATTTGTCATGAGGAGTGGCTGAGAGCTGGAGGAGGGAAGAGTCAGGGAGATCTTATCAATGCATCTGAATACCTTAAGTTGGGGACAATAAAGGAGATGAAGCCAGATTCTTCTCAGTGACATTCAGTGAAGGGACAAGAGAAAATAGGTACACACAAAATTATTTTTAAACAGAAGAAAAAGTTTTTTTTTTACTGTGGTTGCAGTCAAACATTGGAGTAGATTGCCTAGAGAGGTTGTGGAGTCTCCATCCGTAGAGATACTCCAAATCCAACTGGACACAGCCCTGGACAACCTCCTCTAGCTGACCCAGCGCTATGCAGAGGGGTGCACTACGTGATCTCTAGAGATCCTGTGATTTTTTAACTTAGCTGTATTTGTTTCAACAGCTTCTGAGTATTTCTTCCAGGTTCACTGGTTGTAAAGAGATTCCTGATGCTTGTGACATTTGTGCACGCCCATGAGACCTCAATAGGGTCCTACTGCTTATGACAGATCCAGCCCCAGGTTATTCTGCATGGCCAAACTGTTTTGTATAGAGTATGCTTACTCCTTGACAGCCTCAGCAAAGGACAGAGTGTGCTCAAAATTAAAGCCAGGAATAAGTTCAGTTTGGACACGACTAATGATCTCTACACTGGGAGTATGTCGTACACAGAGGTGACCTCTGAAGTGACCAAATCTTGATGGCTTTAGCACTTAAAATCTACTCTGAAGTTTTGCATAGAAGCTTCTTGATGCTTAGTGCATGTGCAGAGCACTTTAGATCTGAGTCATAAGGGACCTATGCTGTTCTGTAGTATCTTCATCTTCCACGTTCTCTCTCATATACTCTGCGTCAAGCACATGAAACCAGCTCACCAGCAGTACCCGTGAAATGATGAAAAGCTGATAGCAATACTTTCACAGTCTCTCCCTGATTTACCCATGGTGTCAAGCACAGAGAGAAGTTCTATAAACTCATTTGTATGCGCTGTCCACCCACAAACTTTATCTCAAGTTGTGTGAGTGTTGAGTCACAGACAGGTAGTTCTTGTTCAAGTCCCAGCTTCATGTAAGCTGTGGGTAACAAAAGCTATTTCAGTCTCACCCTCAGAAATAATAAGATTAAGGTGGAAATAATTTCTTTACAACAAAACCCCCTTAAATCAATAGAAAAATGCAAACAGCAAATTCCAGTTAGGAATGCTTGCTGATCTGCTCACCCAGTAGGAGCTTTCATTCAGATCAAGAAACTACCGGTGGACCATATCAGACGGATCACTTGTCTGCGTGCTTGCTGACCTCGTCAAGAAACTCGCCTAGAGGCCTAGATGGTAAACACTACATCTAGAGTATTGTATTTATCCAGGTGCACACTAATCCTGTCCGTCGCCACAGTTTCTACTGCTTTGCCTGGCACTGGTGTTAGACTTGCCAGCCTTTAGTATTGTCCATCCTGTCCCCTCATTTCCCCCTGGAATCTTTTTTAGAGGTTGGTATCACATTGCCACCCTCCAGTCTCTGGGCACAGACAAACCTTGAAGAGAAAGGCAGGGCTGTTACTAGATCTGTTATTTGTTATCCACATTCTAGAAAGCTGGGGTGCCTGGGGATTTGTTATGCTGTGTACTTTGGATTACAGCCTTTCCCACAGCACACTTTCAGGCAGAGGCTCTGCCAAAGAAGGGTTCAGGTATAGGGATCATCTGCTTATTCCAGTGAACATGTGCAAATACATCTTTTAGCTTCTCTGGAAATGTTCTGGCCTCTCCTGCTTTCTACTTGGCAGTTGTCACTTCATCCATCGGACTCCAGTGGGCTTCTTGGTCTTGATATGTCTAAGGAAAGATTTAATACTGGCTTGGATTCCTTTTGCTAGCTGCTGCTAACACTATTGTTCTTTCACTGTGCTTTCCTTTAACACGTTGGTTTATGATCCTTTCTGTGTTTTTCATTTGGACATGACTTCAACTTCTTGCTTCTGATAATCTACCCTGAGGTGATACTATCTGTGCCTGCTTTCTTTTACCAGTGTTCCAGACTTTAGTAGATGGCATACTCTGATGCTGTGCATCCTTTGGGAAATTCAGCTCTGCCTGTAAGAGTTGACTATTGCTAGCTGCTCCTAGCAACAGTAAACTCTTATTTCCTCTTCACAAGATTTCTCATTTATCTGTCTCTGTCCCTTTTGAAACTGGGTGCAACTACCGTGAATGCTTGGCCTTTGTCAAGCCTGTGGGGATTTTGAATATAAACACAGGAACACCAACTTTGAGTTGAAGATCTGGGACAAGATCTTGCACATTAATGAGGACCAAATGACAGGCTGCATGTCGTCAGTGGCTTCCCTGTCCAACTGCTCTGTGAAGCAGTATCGATGGAGTCTAATGTAGTCTATGTTATATGTTCCAATGCTGTAATGTCCAGGTAACATGGGGATTACCAAAAATACAGTTTTGTTTGTATTTCCCACCATCTTTCCCCATCTGATCACTCTCAGAGTACCCTCTCTGTCCTCCCAGTCAGGCCTGCAGTCTGCAGACTCGGTACTACACACCCTTAAAGTTGGGGTTTTGGTCCCTGCAGATTACTGTGTAGGCGGTGAGGCACTAGAACAGGTTGCCTGGAGAAGTAGATGCCCCATCCCTTGAGCTGTTTAAGGCCAGGCTGGATGGGGCTTTGGGCAACCTGGTCTAGTGGGAGGTGTCCCTGCCCCATGGCAGGGGGGTTGGAACTCAATGATCTTTAAGGTCCCTTCCAACTCTAACCATTCTATGATTCTATGATTATGTCACCTGCTGTGTCCCTGCTTTGTTCATTTGATTTGATTGTAAGATCTCACTAATAAATTTTACTACACTGTCACCAGCAGAGATGACTGTTATCTTTTCTGTGTATTTTACCTTCTGGTACTGCGATGTCCTACATGTATCTAGCATTTGTTTTCCTTCAATTTATTAATTGGATTTTCAGCATTTGTGTAAAACTAAGTGTTGTTGCATGGTTTGTTGCCTTCTTCATCTCCTATTTGAAAGGCACTCTGTTTGTTTTCCACTCCTTATCTCTGTTCTCTGGCCTTTCCTGCACTCAAAAAGGCACAATTTCTAAACCTTTGCTACTCCCCACACTTGCTGCTCCTCAGCTTAATCAATCATAACCTTTAAATGCCAGTAGGTTAGCCCCCCAGTGAGTCTGTCCCTTCCACACAGGCTCTTTTTGGGCCTTGGGAAGGGCTCCCAAGTTCAGATCAATCTGAAATTTTGCTCTTTACACCATCCTTTCAGCTGCACGTTTAGAGTTTGCCTCTTTCTAGTCACACAGAAGGCAGTGGGGGCACTTTGGAGAGTGCCGCTGGAGAGGGTCTTACCTTCATCTTCCCTCCAACAAGCTGAATTTTGCCTCCAAGAACATCACATGATTCTCAAAACCACAGGCTCTTCCCCAGCACTTGTAGGCAACTGTTCTGCTTTGCATGTTTAAGGAAGAAGGAAAAAAGCCTTTCACTTAAAAGTAAAAGCGTTTCTGCCTGAAATAATTTTTATTTGCTTAAAAACATTTCCCAAATTATAACTGATGTTCTGTTAAACCATTCCTCCAAACTAAGTTTTTTGCAACAAATATAATGTGGTACAAAATACTACCCGAGTTGCCAGCTCCCACAATCATAATTTGAGTAAAAATCCTGCACTGGCACAGCAAAAACGGGAAACGGCTTTTAAGGAGATTGAGCATATTAACGCTGCCAATAGAACTACTACACCGAGGCACAATTACCATTAAAATTGCACAGTACAGGCGTTAGAGACCTTTTCTCAAAGTGCTACAAAAGAACATAATTTACTACTTGCTTCACAATTTTAAGCGATTCTCTGGATGTTGAAGTACCGCTTGTACTATTTTGTTGCTGATCCAGGAGCACACAGAGATCCCAGCAGGAGTCAAAGCCAAACCAACACACAGAGAAAGCTGTTCCCTGCTATCAACAGACAAAGATGCAGGATGGATGGGTCCACACTCCTTTCTTTGTCTCACTTCTCAAACCCATTTCTCATATTTCAATAGGCCTTGGCCAATCTGAATTTGAATATGAAGAGGACAGAGCTAGAGGCAGCACTACAGAAGTCGGCACCCTCACATTTAAGTAAAAAAGGATGTTGGTATTAGAATAAAGGTTTGTAATTCCTTCTATTATTTTTGAACCTTACCTACGATGTTTCTGTGTAGTGGGAGAAACAGAACAGTCCCTAAAATGCTGTAATAACAGCCAGCCTGTTTATTATGAATGATGACCCTTTACGTGAGTCAAATGTAAAGATGCCCAACAATAACAAACCCTTCAAATGGAACTAAAAACTCAAAGCTTTGGAACTCATGCCAAAGATTCATATAGAGATTGCTGAAGAGATGGATGAAACACATAAAAATTCAGCTGAGAGAGTGTGGTTCCCTCTTAAGTTTACTGTGCAATGTGACAGTTTCATAACAGGAAATCTAAAGCAAAAACAGAGAAAAGCCTTTGTGTTTCCCTTTTGCTAAAAGCGAAATATTCTTTAATGTTTAAAAAAAATTAAGCCCTCAACATCCAGTTGAGTCCAGCAAGCCAGCAAATAAAGTGCCCATAAAGAAAAGACCATTCAGGTGGATTTAATGCAAAACCAAGGCAAAGTTATTTCTTAAAAACCTCTGTTGATGTGATCTCTCTGTAACCACATCAGTTACTGGATGCTTGTCACCTCCCCTTTGAATTTTAGTAATTTTTTTTTTTACGTGGCCATGTATGGGATTAACTAACTCGATCAAACCAAACTTGTGTATGTCAAAAAAGAAGCATTTGGCTTTTAGCCACATCTGTGGTAAAATTACAATTGCCTGGTTTTCTGTTCCATTAAACTATCTTTAATCATGCCCAAGGCTGATATTTTAAATGGTTAGCAGGCACCTTTCTCAAACCAGAGCTGTATTCTAATATTAAACTTAGCAGCAGAGTCTAGGTAGGGCTGAAATCTTTGCTGGCTGCTTTGTGAGCATGATGACTTTCTTAAAGTCCTCTGTTTCAGGAAATAACTCTGCTCCTGCAGCTCTCATAAGACCTCATTTGTTTGGTGGGTTGTTTTGGAGTTTTTTTGTTAGTTTGTTTGGGTTGGGTTTTCGTCTGTAAGGGCTTGGGTATTGCAAGCACCACTGCTGCAAGGTGGAAAAAGTAATAAACAACCAGGGTTTCCTGCTCGGATGTCGTCAGTTCAAAGCCACTACTGACTGGGGAGAGCAGAGAAGAATAGAAATCACCATCCCCAGAGCTTCCTCCCATCTTGGGGGACACTGGAGGTAGCAAATCCTTTCCAGCATTCCCTTTGTGCTCAGTGGCATGTGGATGTGCTCAACCTAGCCAGAAAAACTGGATTACAGTGTGTTGATTGTAAAATAGAGAGGAAGGTTGCTCATGCAAAGTATCTATTTCATGTGGTGAGGAGAAGAGAGATGGGGTAGAGATTTATGGATCAGGTGTTGACACTTTCTGCAAGTAATGCTATTGTTACAAATATATGGGCATAAAAGCAAAGAAATTATCTGTTGATGAGCAAGAAAGACTCCTACTAGAACTACAAGACTCTTAGTCATGATGTTGGCACCTCAAAAGGCTTTTTTGTCTGGAAAGGCCAAGTAATCTGCTTGGAAGCAAGAGAAAAGGCTGCTGTGCATTACTGTCAGCTGTGTGGTGGAGTCCATCCTGTATCTGATATTCTGTGTTTGGTTATCTCCGTACGCGTGGCTGAAGTTTGCTGTGCTATTAACGTTGCTTTGCAACAAGCAGTAGGTATTTACGGAGACGTGGTAACGTTTGTGACTTGCAATACACAAACTGTTCACCGATTATGCTGTGAGTAATGTTGCTGCTCAGCTCATGTTAAACGCAGAAGCCTTGTTGATAAAGCCAGGGTAAATCCTTTAAGCAGTAGGTTTTGGAATTGTTAAGGGTTTGATAAGCTTTGGTACAAACCCAGTTTTTCAATTAACAGAATACTGTATTAGAGTTCCATAGGTTATCATATGTCTTACACTGATTTTGATTTTCCCTGCACTGTTCTTACAAAATACTAGCTTGTTTGTGTGGGGTTTTTTGCTTGTTTGCTTGCAGAGGGATTGCTCCCTTTACAACCATCTACCCTGAGGAAATATTTTCAATCCTCTTTTTCTAAATCTGGCATGATTAAAACATGAATGGCAAGAGGAGGACAGGAGTCTTCCACAGGCGTGAGGCACGTTGCTTAGGTTAGAGGATCAGCAGAGATGTTGTTTGAGACGCTGCCTTTGAAAGCTGGTTCCATTAGGAAGAGATGTGTCAGAGATTTCTTGTCATGCAATGGAAACGGGGGATGGGTTTTTTTGGGTAGGCTGTGTGGGTTTCTGATTGAGCCCCTGGAATACAGCTGGCTTTTGGGAGTGCCCTTCTGCAAGGGATATTTGGCCTGAATAGCTGAAGGCTATTTTCCAGCGCCTGGATCCTTCTGATTCCTGCAGCGCTGGTCTGTGTGTCAGTGTGTCCTACAGAGATCCGTGCTGTCATGGTGGGTTTTGCTCGGCGCAGGCTGTCAGGCAGAACGACGATCCTTTGCTTTAGTGGGGGAGCGCGTGGCCTCAGTGCCCAAAATTTGGTTAGCCACGCTGCGTGAGCCTGCTGAAGGGCAAACGACCACAATTTGCATATTAACTTTTAATTGATCATTTCCACAAATTGCAAAACATTGTACCGCAATTTATTTTATCTTACTAGAAGACCAAAAAAAAGAAACAACAAACCAAAACCCAACTATTTGTGTTCAGGCTTTTTGGTTTTTTAAATGCTGCTGACAGAAAAAGCAGTAAAATACTGTTTACATGTGATTTTCAGTAACTCCCTATTTTTTGATCTTCTGTCATCAAAACACTGACTTTTTTCTGTGCGTGAACACTGTAATCAACCAGTTGTCCAGGTGCAGGTCAACGTACTCTGATCTGCCTGCTGCTTGGCTGGGGGCAGAGGGAAGGGATGTATTTTGTTGGGTTTAGCAGGGCTGTACGTTGTGTATCTCCTCATACATGAACATAGAGTAGAGCTGAAGGGCAGAGCACACACAGAAAACTGAAACGAAGAGGCACGGGAACAAACAGAGATCTTTCCTATCCCTGGGCATTCTTTAATTTTTGAGTCAGGACCAGGCTCTGACCCTTTGTAATCCAGTGTGGTATTTTATAAACAGGTAAACGAAAAAGGACCACAAACTGGAAGTGCCTATTGGAGAGTATATGTTAGGTATATTAAGATACCTTAAGAGAACCTCCCCTATGCTAACACATGTATTTGCTGACACATGTTCAGTAAATACGATGCTGATGTATGTTCAGAAAATATGCACCGCACGCTATTAGTTTCCAAGTTAAACTCTTTACCATTCTCCATACCAAAACTGGGATAGTCAGTTATTACATGGAAAATAGCACACACTCAAAAAGGTTCATGGAGATGGGGGATTCACACCTACCGCTTCTTGTTATGAGGTTTGATTTAAAAAGAGACACGCCATCCCACCACATCTTTAATTTTAGTTTCAATAGCTTGCTTTTGTATCAGGCTCATCAGCGGGGAATTTCTGCCTCCCACTCTCTGCATGGAGACTTTAAAGCTTTGCTCTTCCAGAAAACGAGCCGTTTGTGGTAGCACGGTTTCGATTTTGCCACAGCTCCGGACCCCCCTCTGCCTGAACCTGATTTCTGATTTTTCAAACAGCTCCTGCTTTGGCAGCCAGGTCTTGCTGTGTGGTTTCCAGCAGGAGAGAACATTTGCTCACTTACAGATGCCTGGTTTTGTTCACTGTCTTTCCGCCCAATTCCCAGCCCGGCACACCCTCAACTCCTGTACTCCCCAGCTGTCCAGATTCCTACACGATGGGCACATTTGAAACACATAAAACAGACTGCACACTGCACTTCCCATCTTCATGAAAATCTGGAGTTTCTTTCCTTGAAAAACTGCTCCTCCAAGCCTAATAAAAAAAGATTTTCCTAGCCAATTTTCTTTTTTTTTTTTCTTGTGACTTTGCAAGCTCTTTCTTGCACAGCTATACAGCCTTTCCAGGTCAGTACAAATCACCAAACGCACAGCTATAAACAGGCACAATTTTATTTTACATGGTTTTTGCAGCTTCCCATCTTTTCCTTTTCCTCCTTCAGGCCCAAGTGGTTCTCTGCGCCTTTGTGTTTCTTTTATTTTTGGTTTCTGTAACTTCCTGTAGCCAGCAATCGTAATTTTCTCAGCAACGGTTATTTTAACTGCTCCCAATCTCATCCCCCCCTCCTCCCTCTTCCCTGGCAGAAACGCATCAGACCATCACAATTTTCGCTGCTGGCTACCAGAGAACTCTTAGAAAGCAGGGCAAGGCCACCTGATCTGCTTCTGTTCCATCTTCCCACAAGTCATCAGCCCCGATGGGCAAATCGGCATGGGCGGATTTGGAGGGGAGGATTTCGCGGCCTGATGGTGGGGGTCCCCGGGAGGGACCCTTCAGTGGCACCAGGGCTCCCCGGCCACCTCCCCAGCAGGGTGCTGAGCCCCACCACAGCCACTCGCCCCCCGGCCTTGGGGATGGCCGTGTGGCCCTCACACGGCCCCGTGGCCAGAGGGTAACATTTAGGAACGAGTTATTTATCCATTTGTAGGCATTTTGCTTCTGCGTCTGAATTATTTATAATTA
>VZRU01009151.1:203008-255425 GCA_013398155.1 Pedionomus torquatus | reverse complement strand
GGCGGCGGGGCTCCGCGCGGCCGCCTGCGGCCTCCTCTGGCTCCTCGCCTGCTGCGCCGCCCACCGGGGCCCCTCAGGTAAGCTGGGTGCCTGCCTTACGGGTGAGAGGGTGAGGCGCACCGCGGGTGCGCAGCGGCGCAAGGGGCGCGGAGGGCCCGTCCGTTGCCGTGCCGGCGGGCTGCCGAGCGGGGCAGGGCGCAGCGGGGACGGGCCTTCCGCCTCGCCGGTCCCGGCGCCTCCGGGCGTTGCGCTAGGTGGCAAAGCCCGACTGCCTGGAAGCAACGTGGGAAACTTACACAGGAGGAGCGAGGGAAAGGGGGGGGGGAACCCAAACAAACCTAAGCCAACCAAATCCCGAACCGAACCTCCCTCCCCCGCAGCCTGAGCTTCGCCTGGGGCGTCGCGAAACCGGCCGCCGCCCCCGGCTGCCACGTTCCTGGTGCCCGCGAAGTGGAGGGGGGCGGGCGGGCCTCTGGCCCCATCCCTCCGAAAGAGAAGCCACCCGAGCTGGGGCGGGCGTCCCCGGCCGGCACCCAGAGGGTGCTCCGTTATGCTCGGGGAGAGGGGGACGGGGCGGGAACAGAAGGCTCACCCCGTCTGCCGGAGAGCAGGTGGAAAAGTTTGGCAAGTTGTTGCGAGGCAAAGCCGCTCGCTCGGTGCGAGCGGCTGGGAAACGGGCTCAGCTCCTCGCTAAAATAGTCGCATCTCTCGTATTTTCAAACCCTTTGACGGTAACGGGCTTGGGTTTTGCTGCTAAGGATTGTCAGGTAAAACTTCCGGCAGGAGTGTCGAACTGGAGCAATGAGCGCCCGTGTTAATGAATTTCTGTTCAGAGAGATGTGGTGAGACAACATCAGCGGGGGAGTTGTAAAAGTGGGGGGTTTTTTCCTATGTCAGAATGAGGGTGGTGTGGGAAGAAGTGAAAGAGGAAGGGGAAGACCTGAGAAGAGGCAGAGGACACGTTACAAGAGATGGGAAAGAAGAAGAAAGTCTGGAGGGGAGATGAAAAAGCAAAAAAGCAGATGTAGTGCTGAAGAGGCACAGGGTGCAAAGATGCTACAAAAGCAAGTTTGGTTGTTAAAATGTCTTATTTAGTTAATAGAGAGGATGAGAGGGATGGTTGGTTGAAGGGTGCATTTAGAAAAAGTCACTCCAGTATGTGGTTGACTTAAAGACTTTTCTTTATGGCTTGACCAGCTCAGTACTGTTTAGATACAGTTTGGCACTTACACAGTGGAAAATTCATGAGTATACTGGGAAGTAGTGGTAAAATTCACTGCATAACATCACTGAATATTTTCCTTGCTGTTCAGCCAAACCTATTATTAAGTCATATTAAAAAAAAAACCACGGTAGGAATGTGATTGACAGTGCATTACTATTAAATACAAACCACTACTCAGCAGATTCCTTACTTAAACAGCAGAGTAATAGCATTGTGGGTCTGGGACTGCCAAGGACCGTTTCAGCCTGGTCAGTGAAAGCTTTGCACTCCAGAGCTGTCCTTACTGTGGTATAGAAATAGTTTTAGGGCATTTATTTTCTTGGTTAGCCACTTGTCATAGAGATATTCTTGTACTGGCAGAGGTGTCTGCTTCTATCAGTAGCGTGATCCAGATCTTTTTAGAACTGTATACTGTGCTTTGCTTTATCACTTTATTTTTTTTTCTTTTTTCTTTCTTTCTTTCTTTTTTTTTTTTTTTTTTTTTTTTTTTTTTTTTTTTTTAATGACACGCTATGCCACAGCTGAAAAACTAGAGTTTCTGTATAGTTTTGAAAATGATACACCTAACCTTTGTGTGGCAGCTTTGGTTGGGATAATAATTATAAAAGTCTCTCCCAAGAGCCTTGCCAGTTATTTTAGTAATACTGCAGTTGCACCAACAAACTGGCTCAAGTATGAGCCTATCATATATGATACATAGTTGTTTGTTTGGTTGTTTTGTTTTTTTTAAAGGTCCTTACTAAGTGAAGATTATTAAGAATTATATTTTATCATGCCTGATGTGTGTTACTGCATTTGCAGATAGATGTGAAGACAAGATTCTTTACCCAGTAAGCTTGCCAATTAATTAGGGGTTGATCCAATCAGTGTGTGTTTAAAGTTAAAGGAAGAATTCTTATCAATAGGATTGGACTTAAAAGATAGCCTCATTCTATCTTCCCTCATTTTATAATAACTTTGAAAGGAATCTTTTTTTTTGCCTCCCCAGAAATAAAGAATACTCACTAAAAAGCTGGAAAATGTACTTGACGTGGTGTATACAAAAGAGAGAGCATAATGTACAAACAGCAGCTACACTACTTTTTTTGCAAGCATGCCTCAGAATTTGATTACGCTTTTAGAAATGAACCTCCTATGAAAGTGGAATTGTCATACCCATATGTGGATATTTGTTTATTCTTACGCAGGTGGTGATGCTTTTACCATTCGCCATGACACGCTGAACAAGTGCATACAAGTTAAAAACTCACAGATAGTGATAGATGACTGCAAGGACACAAGTGAAGCTTTATGGAAATGGGTATCCCAGAATCGCCTCTTTCATTTAGGGTCCAAGCAGTGCCTGGGACTTGATATATTCACCAAATTGCCGTCTCGCCTGAAAATGGTTGATTGTAACTCAGAACTAATGCTGTGGTGGCGATGTGCTGATGCTTCCATCCTTGGTGCATCTCAGTACAAAGTGACTATCAAGAGTACCTATGTAACTGCAAGCATAAATGCAACAGACCAGTGGAGAAGCAACAGTTCCTCTGATGATATATGTCAGTATCCTTACCATGGTAAGTTTGCACAGGGGTTTAGAGAAGATTTTTTTCTTTTTTCTTTTTTTTTTAACTGCTTTTAGTATAAAAGAAATATGCAGAACTGCAGAAGTTCTGTTATTGAGTGGCTTTCTTAGCATGTTTAAATCCCTCCACCCATATTTTAGTGAGACCCTATTTAATTACGAAATACCAACCACCTTCTGTCAGAACTGACACTATGCTCAGTGAGGATGTTTTCACTATGAGGATGTTTTCTTTGCTGGTAGGCTGTATAATCAATTTGAGTGTGTGCTGCTAGCTTGTAACCTGTTGGACTGTCAGGAACCAGCTGTTTGCTTTGATCTGGTAGTCTGTCCACTTGTTGTAGAAGGTGGTCTCCTCTGAAATCTCATGCTGGCTGGAAAAAGTGGTAAAAACATGCTTTATTATATTTAAGAGCTAAATTTTCTTAGTATTTGACTTGTTCAGTGTCCAGTCTGAAGAACCCAGTAGGCTCCCCTTTGACATGTTCTCCCTCTCCTGTATCTGCTGATTCCTCTACCCTTGTTTTGTAGTGCTCTATGCAAAGCACCTGGATTTCATCAGGATAATGTATTTATCACTGACTTACCAGGAAGAGGGAAACAAGTTTCTGCTGTGTTATGTCCCACTCAAAAGAAAAAGTCCAGAAAAATGTATTCCTCGCTTTTTTCATGTTTGCCTTTTTGGTATATTTTCTGCAACAGCAAGATACGGTGTTTTAAGACCACAAGCATGATTTGCATTCTTTTAAGTAAACAATATTTTTACAAGCAGTGACATTGATTTGCTGTCCTTTCTTCCCTTAGACCACCTGTATCTACTTTATCTACTTTTTATTTTATTTTTTCACCTACAGAGATTTATACCAAAGATGGGAACTCCTATGGAAAACCCTGCGAGTTCCCCTTTCTATACAATAAGACGTGGCATCATGACTGCATTCAGGATGAAACACATGCAGATGGGAAATGGTGCGCCACATCTGAAGATTATGCTCGTGATGGAAAATGGGGAATCTGCTTACAACCAGGCATGTTGGGTTTCTAAATAGACATCATAAAAACATTCTGTCACTTCAAGTATGTATGGCTCCACCTTGGTATAGCATGTTGCTGTTAAGCCTGGGAAAAGCAGGTCCCTTTTCTATTGCAGTGTTGACAGGACAGTCAGCATACACTCGCTCTGCAGGATTCCCAATATAAAAATCAATAGACCTTCAATGTTACAATTTTTCTTTTGAAACTTTCATGATGTTTCAGTATAGTTGTAGTTTCAAATACCTTTTGCTTCCTTTAAACAGAGGATGGTTGTCATGATATCTGGGAACATGATCCAGGGTCTGAAAGTTGCTACCAGTTTAATACACAGTCTGCTCTCTCTTGGAAGGAAGCTTATATTTCATGTCAAAGGCAAGGGGGAGATCTACTTAGCATCCAAGAGGCATCTGAATTAAGTTACATACAAGGTAAGTGTAGTTATTCGTATATGAATATCAGGAGCTTTTGAGAAATTAACATGAAGTGAAAACTTTTAGAAATTTTAGTTGCTGTCTTAAAATTCTGTGTTAAAACTTTATTGTAATTAAAATGCGTTGGTGTTTTGATTTGTGTAGCAAAAAGAAGATGCTAATCTCACTTGGGAATATTTTTTCAAAATTCATCTGTGTGATTTCATTGTAGTGGTTAGCTATTGCTTGTACTTATAGTGAGGAGTGTCCTCACAATCTCAAATATGGGCCAGAGTGGCAGTTGGTGTTCTAGCAGTATGTTACCCACTTGTTGTGAAATGATCCTCACTGGTGGCTTGGAGGAATTATCAGTGTGCCTTTGGACCAAAGGACAAACATCTGGAGGCACTGGGGGGAAAGACTTGTGGGAGTGAATTCCACCTCAGTTCAAGAAAGTTTTGCATGTCTGATTATCGTAGCACTCTCCTTCCTCTAGTGCATGCCCTTTCAGATCACATTTTTAATTAAAGGAGACCAATAAAGAATAAGCATTTTACACTAATTGTTTTCTTAAAAAACCCAAGTAATAAATTATCTCCAGCTAAGGATGACATCGCTGAGATCTTTTGGATTGGTTTAAATCAGCTGGATGTTTCTGGAGGTTGGCAGTGGTCAGATCACAGACCTTTGAATTTTCTCAACTGGCATCCAGGTAATGATGTTTCTGTTGGTATCAGCAAAATTCACAACCCTAACTAGTGTTTTCTGTGCCTTTTTATTTCTCTTTTTATTACGCTTCTCTGTCAGACTTCATAAAAACAATCGTTGTTTCAATTATTCTTAAAAGTTTGGAAGTTCTCTTCCTCCTAGCCAGTGAGTCTTTTTCTACTCACTCTATATTTATGGCTGATTAGGTTAATAAATCTCTAAAAAGGTAAAAGTTAAAATAGTACCTTTGAGCTTCATTTTGCTAAAGGATCTAAAACTTCCCTAGTTGCTGAATTTCTCCTCCCACTGACAGAATGTCATTGGCTTCCCTCAAATAGTATAATTATTGATGTATGTACAAGGACTGACATTGCTGAGAAGCCTGACTTGTGTTTTTAAGCTTCAAGGTTGCTTAAATTCATTTTGAGGTGAAGATGAAAGAACTATAAAACCTTTGAAAAAGTTTTTTTTTTTAATTACTTCCAAGTTTCTAGTAGAATTGGTGAGAATCTTGTTTGTTTGGAATTTTCAGCATGTGTTTGTAACGTTCTCATAAATATGCCACGAATGTGTATATATGAGAATCGGGGAAGAATAATAATCAGGAATACTGAAGCAAATAGGGTTCTGTCTTTCAAGCTGAATTTGATTTTAAAAGGGGAATTCTTTTTTCCTTCAATTTCTAGAATAGTCCTGCAACCTGAATTCTGTGAAAAAATAGGAGGTAGCTTCTGTTATTTCCTGGAAAGCTATACTAATAAATTTCTGTGAAATTTTTGAATGTGGCCTGCCTTTTTTGGAAAGGTTAAGGACTTCTCTGCTGCTTGTGCTACTGCCTGTGCCACCTTCTGGAACTGTGATGGCACTGTAGGACTGTAACACAGAGCTGGGGACTAGGCTGTCCCAAGTTACAGTGGCATAATTTTTGTGTGCAGATATACTAATGTCTGTCTGTCTTGTGAGGAAATACTTACTGGTGTCTAACAGGAATTTTGCTAGCTGCAGCTTGTACCTGCTACTTCTTGTCATTTCGCTGTACACCTCTGAAAAGAGCCTGGCCCTGTCTCCGTTGTACTCTTCCATGAAGATTTAGGGTCTACCGTGGGCCTTTCTGTGAGACTGAATGAAATCAGTGCAGGGGGAGCTCTGTGTGGGAGACACTGGGTTGACACTGGGTTTCAAAGAAAGAGAAAGCCAGTAAGTACCATTGGAAGGGGGCTCCAAGGGAAGCTGGGGACTGCAAAAAAGCATCCTCCTCTGTGATATTTTTAATCTGGGTTTCTGTGAAGGTAGGGGTTATGGCTCACCATTGAGAGAAAGAGTTCAGAGCTGTGTTCGGAGTGGGGCTGGAAAGGGGCTGCCAAAGGAAACTGAGGGCTGCAAAAAGGGTTCTCCCCTGAGATATTTCTAGTCTGGGAAAGCACTCAGCTCGAGGGTTTGTTGTGTTGTAAATAGAACATTCCTCCTGGTTCTATGATTAAACATTGGAAAAGAAGTCCAGATTCCTTGATTCTGAAAGTTTCTGTCATACCAAAAACTTACTGTGGGACCTGTGGTAAGGCAGGTGCCTTCATTCAAGGCGAGTTATGTTCTTCAAATACAAGGTGATGTACTACACGCAGTGTATTTTTCTTGTATTGAAAGGCAATAGAAAAAAGCAGTTGTTTGCTACCCTGCTGTTTAATAACTTCTGCTTTCCTGTTTTTATTTGTTCCTGTCTATAGATATGCAGACTTTGTCCCTGCTTGATGGGACTAGCTGTGTGGTGATGAATGCTACCTCAGGTCAGTGGCAGAGTTACCACTGTGGGACTCCACTTCCATATGTTTGCAAGAAGTCATTCAAGGAAGTTTCAAGCCTCCCAGGTAGGACAGCTTGCATTTTTGTATGTTAATGTCAGTGTAATATTTGCTTACGGGCTCTTCTTTTCCCTTCCCCAAGCTGCCTTTTTCAACTCTGCCAAAGCACTTTCACAACAGCTTTGGGTTTTTTAGCAGAGCAGAAGCAAACTCTGTATCTTCAGTGTTGACATGATGCATCACAAACAGTTACTGCTTTTTGCAGCTTTCTCATTCACACGTAAAGCATTTCCCAATGCAATCTTACCCTTTCTGTCATATTTTCCTCTGTGGCTTGTGTGTTCTTTCCTGTATTACTGAAAGTCTAGAACTAGCCATTGCACGTTGAACCTTTCCATCTTTGCTTTAAACCCGTTTTTCTCACTCTTGGAGTGTATTGACATAAAATGGGACCTACCTGGGGGCTGAATTCAAACAGAAGTAGTTAAATGACCTTACTATCCTTTGAAACCAGGCCCAGCACTGGGAACTGGAATGGAAGAGGTGGTAGCTTGCCTTGTGTGTGTGATCTTTACTGGATCCATAACAGCTCTTACAAGAAACTTATTCTCTACTCCCTACACCCATACAGTCCTTCATTTTTGACAGTGTCCAGCTGTGATGTATAACTGCTTTTGTGCTTTTGGGCATTTATCTACACCTGCATGTCTGGCCCATATCCGTGGCCTATTCTTCTATGTGTTGCTTTGGCCTTACCTAGTTTCCTGGGCTCGTGCTTGTGGGGCTCTCATGGGAAGACTTACTGGAAGGTGGTTGTCCTTGGATGAGGGGAACAGTAAGGATATAAGAGGCATGGAGCAACTTCCTGGAGGTGAAAAGTGTCCTGGTGTGTTACTGGCTAAGGCATGTTCTCTCAGGCTTCCCCAGGTGAGGTGTATACCTTGAGGAAAAAAATTAGTAAGTGGTGTAAATTTAATTAAACTGCTTCAAATTTTCAAATGTTCCCTTGAAAAGTAGTTGTTAATTAAGCAGCATCCTTCTGTGTTCTCTGGCTCTTCAGTGGGGTATGTAGTATTATTACCAGTGTTTATATGATGTTTTATAAATTAAAACCCAAAATTCTTTTGGAGTAGTGTATTTTGAATCAGGGAGGCTGTTAGTATATACCTTTTTTTATAAAACTGATTTGAATTCTTGAATGTCATAGTTTTCAGAAGAAAAAATATTTAAAACTAACTATTTGTTTCATTGTGAGCTATTAAAAATTGGTCTTAGGCATGGTACTGCATATAGATAATAATGGCCTATAAAAGTGCAAACCCCTGCCAGAACAAAACAAGGAAAGTGTTCTTGGAGCTGCTGTTCTGCAATGAAGTAATGTGATTTGCCTTTAATTGCTTTTGAAATCTTGCTTACAATTACTTCAGAACCTTTCACATAGAGTAAGACTGGCTTAGTTTAATTTATTTCAGCTTTTTACTTTCACTCCTGGTAACTTCTTTCACCTTCTGCCTACCTCATGGACCCAAAATATTATGAATCCCCATAATGCTGTTCAGCGAAGTCTTATTTGCTTGACTGAATTGTGACCCTTTCTTAAAACATAAGCCCTGAAGAGATATGAATGTGTTCTGATAGCTGCTTTCTGGTGATTGTTAAGGTGCTGCTGGGTTTAAAACATGAAGAAAATGTCAACCCATTGCACTAACCAATGTAAAACAAAAGCCTCTAAATGCTGTTTATCTCCACTTTAAAGAGTTTTGGAGCCACTTGGATACCGGCTGTGATTTGGGCTGGCTTCCCCACAATGGGTTTTGCTACATGCTGATGAACAGCCAAGCGCCTTGGAGTGCGGCAGATGAGTCGTGCAAAGCGAACAAGAGTAACCTCATCAGCATCCACTCATTAGCAGATGTTGAACTGGTTGTTACAAAGCTTCATGACGGTGAGTTGGGATGCTTGTAGAAGTCAAGCACTGAGTGGTGTACACCATAAATTGCAACCTCCTTTCTGTCTTGGTAGCATACTGTTGTTATAACCTCTAGCTTTTAAATGAAGATGCTAATGCTGAACTTGTACCCAGGCTAGTGCTGAGCATAGCTGTTCAAGTCTAGTCCCTCCATACTACCTCCTGGTTTTGGTTGATCTGTTTTATTTATTTATTTATTAGCTAATGTAGTTGCCCAATACCTTGTGTTTAATTTTCTCATTCAAAGAGAATCATAGATAGTTGGGTCAATATTTGACTACCGGGTCACTGAACTAATAAGTGCTATCTGTACCCTGTAGTCTTGCATTTTTATGTGCTCTCTAAAACTTACGTTTGGTTGAGATTTTTTTGCTTGAGCGTTCATTATTCGTCTTTGGGTATTTTCCCTGTTTGTTACCTTCTCTGTGAAACTTACTCATATTCATGAATAAAAATTGAGAAACAAGATAATGGAAATATACTGCACTTGTCTCAAATACCTTTTCTCTCTGTAAGAAAAAAAAATGATTTGTGGCATATATGTTGTGCAGTATAGTGATTAAAAACCTAACTATGCTGATTTCACATTCCTTTCTAGTTTAAATGTTATTTTGAAACTATGGTATTGCCCCAACTTTAAATTACAGATACTGAAGCAGAAATGTGGATGGGTCTCAGGAATGAAGATGTACCAACCTTGTTCAAATGGTCAGATAGCTCAACTGTGGTTTTTACCTATTGGGATCAGAATGAACCAAAAGTTCCTTTTAACAGCACTCCTAACTGTGTGTCCTATTCAGGCAAGGTAGGTATACAGTGCTTGGGTTTTAAATTTTTTTTCTGTCATCATAGAGGCAGCACTGATGTGCATGAAAGTTGAGGGGAGGGTAAAATAGAGAGCTGATTTTATTTCTGGAGTAATCTTTAAAATAAAGTTAACCATTTTTCTACAAGCAAATTTCTAAAAATTATTTAGCTGACACTTGGTAGCTGTGTACTGCAAAGAATGGAGAGAGAGACTGCCTCTGCTGTTGGCCAGCCAGTTGTCCTTGTCACTCTGCATTTTGGGTTGCTGTATTCTCATGTGTCTACAGTAGAGAACTAGGAAGGAGGTTGGCTGATCTATTGAAAGGAAAAGCTGGGTGCAGTCATCTCCAGGATCAATTTGGGCCACCCTACCTGGGACGGGTAGCGAGATACCTGAATAAGAGACTGACACGGGGCAGGATATGTTACAGAAGAAGCAGGAGATAGGTGAGGGAAGGTGGTCACAAAAAAGAGTGGAGAGGGAAGCAGGCTATATCCCATCTCCCAGATTTAGTGAAAAACTGGGCCAAGCGTCTGTCTGCTGTGCTGTTGGTCTGGCAGTGGAGCTCCTGTGCCCTGCTCCAAGCTGTCTCCTCCCCACCTCTGCAGTAAGCTGAGCATACCCCCTGCACCCATTCCCTCCCTGATCTAAGAAAGTTAGCACCACACTAGCCTCTTCTTCACTTCTCAAATGTGATCCAGAATCCTCCTATCTCTTTGTCAGCTTTCTCTGGTCCCTTCCATACATGCACCTGGGCATATAATCCAGGGCATCCCACCCACAAAATTTTTGCTAGATGTGTTTTGGCTTTCCCACTTGTGAAAATTCAGCCCCTGCACTAAGGAAATTGAAAGATTTTAAAATTCTAAATACCTTTTTTTTCCTTTCCTTATCATAGGTGGGACAGTGGAGAGTCAAATCCTGTGAAGAAAAGCTGAAGTATGTGTGCAAGAAAAAAGGAGTGATTTTGAATGAAACAAAATCAGATAAAAATTGCTCATCAGAAGAGGTAATAGAAGTTCTTTTACTTGGTTCAGAAACCTGCATGAAGTTGCTTGCTTCCTTCTTGCCTGTACAGTAAAATCTATGGAATGTTTTAGCTGAAAAAGGACATTTCTATAGCATGAGCCAAAATTCTGAGTCTCCTAAGCAGACTCTGGATGTATTACTGCTCTGGATGTATTACCACTCTGTTTATTAATGAAAGTATTATGAGCTTGGACTGAGGAGATGTGCCTAATATATTAATTTGGGAAAAAAATGGCTTTTTCTAGATATGTTATCACTAATGCCATTTGTTCTGTGGTTTTTGCTTGAAGTATGTTTTAACATTTAGGATAAGCACTTTGCAAGATAATGATATGTGGAGATTGATAAATGAGATTCGGTTTCTGTTACGCTTCACTTGGCTCTTTTTTATTTGACTTGAGTGAAGGTAGGGGGTTGGTTGGTGGTTGTTGTAGGGTTGGTTTTTTGTTTTGTTTTGCTTTTTTTTTTTTTACAGTATAACCTGTTACAGCATAAATAGTGCTTGAAGTCTTTTCTGTTTTGAACAATCTTGGGATGGTATTACTAGCTACTTCAGTGTTCGGTTTTGTGTGGCATATTGCCAGCAACAGGAAGCATGTTTATTCCTTATCTTTCTTTCTGGACAACCTGCCAGGATGTAGAGTTACAGCTTTCTGTGCTGTTCAGACACTAGTGGCATTGGTAGGCTAGCAAAGAGGCAACACATTAATGTTCCTTGAAATTTTATTGTAAATGTAGGGGAAGATACTTGAATATTACAGAAATTTTGTAAGTTCACACACTTTTCGTATAAAATATTTTTTTTTCAGAGGTAAAGAAATAGTAGTAATGCCCTCTCATTATTCCTCTGTTTGAATCCTGGCATTGGTGGAAAAGCATAAAATCGCCTGTTGTTTTGAATGGGACCAGGCTGTCACCCTTGTGTTTCTCTCTCTAGATGCACACAGCAGTCAGAAGGCTCTGCACAGTCGAGCTAAAACAGTGGAGTGTTTTATTCCTGTGGTTGCATTATTTCTTAGAACTGTGAATCTGAGAGTTGATGATACTGGACTTTGTATGTGATGTGCCAGCTTGTGGGCACCAGCTAATGTTAGCAATGATTTTTTTTCTCCTGTAGATAATGCCTAAATTAGACTGTTAGGTATAAGTGTGTTTTTCATTCTCTAACCAGGGGTGGGAGAGACATGGAAACTACTGTTATAAGATTTATAAAACAGAAGTTTCATTTGGAGCACAGTGCAACCTTACAGTGATGAACAGGTAAAGCACTTCTCTGTAATTTGTGGGCATGTTTAACAGCATGATAACTGGAGATATTGTCAGAGATTAAAACCTCTGTATGCTAATCAGAGGTTTATAAAGAAAAAATAGAGATAGAATCACTTTTGCAAGGAGTTAACAAGCTGTGTTTTCCACACTGTGATAATGGTAAACCTACAGTGTAAAATTTTCTTGCAAGTGTGTGAATTCCCAGCCTTCTGACCCCAGGTTGAATATGGAACAGCCTGGACAATCTCTTTCACTAGCTCGAGTAATGATAGGCCTGGTTTTCAAATTGACTCAGTGTTTTCAGATATTTTTTCAAATACTGACTGAAACTAATCTGTGCATTTTCAGATTTGAGCAAGAATTTATAAACAGTCTAATTAGAAAACACACCAAAGTTGAAGAAAAGTACTTCTGGACTGGTTTGCAGGATATTAGCCAATCAGGAATATATTCTTGGGGTACAGTGGATGGGAAAAAAAGTGCAGCTGTGACGTACACGAACTGGAATTCCTTGCAACCAGGTAAATTTAACAATGAAAAAAACCCTATAAAATACTATTGTTTTACATTGAGCAAGCATTGGAGTATGAGCACCATGTTACAGATCTCCAAGGATGAAATAAAATGGTCATTCAGAAAACTATGGATATTTTGGAAAACCAGCCAGTAGTTTTAAATGTATTTGGTGGCTTAAATCCTAGAGTTTTCAGGAGGATGTGTGGCCATGACGAGTGGAAAGTCTCTTGGAAAGTGGGAAACTAAGGACTGTAAAACCACTAAAGCATTTTCCATCTGCAAAAAATACATTGGGCTGCCCGAGGAGCCAGAAGTGCTTCCAAAACCAACTGATCCCTGTCCCCCTGGGTGGCACAATGGGTCTGGCCTTGCCTGCTACAAGGTAAAATGTTATTCCTATTGGATGATATGCATGATAATTGTTTGTTACTGTCTTGCAGTAAGTGTGCAATTAGCCATTTCGTGGCAGATTTTAGCTGCTCTAAAGGGCATTTCAAAGATGTTTTACACTGAGGGCAGGAGTCCCCGTTGATTCAGGTTGACTGCCTCCAGAAGTTCACAAGCATCATTCTCTGCTGGTTCCCAAAAGGGACACCTGAATAGAGAAGAAAAGTACTTTGCATCACATTCCCTTGTCCTTTCCCGTCCTGTATTCTTAAGAGTGTAGATAGGAGAAGGGGGGGTTTTCTATGGTTTGAATATGAAGACATTCGATCTCAATTGTATTTTACTGGTTTTGAAGTAAATCATGAAATTAAGCAGCCATTTTCTTAGCTGAAATGGCCTATGAAATGACTTAAACAAGCTTGGTTTTGAAATGCAACTAATAATCCTTCCTATTAATAGTCAAATCAAGTTAAAACTGAAGCTACTTAATGGATTATTTATTCATTGTTTGTGGACCCAGTGTCTGTAATGAGCTGTCTTGTAAACAGCTCAGGTAGCAAAGTGGGGAAACCCAGCTTGAATAACAAGGCTGTGGGCAGGGGTCCCAAAGGGGTGGGGCTAGCCGAGGTGTAGCGTACCTGTCCCATGGGTGATGGGATGTGACAGACGGGCCTGACAGGTTCTCCAAAACTCCTGTTGACCAAGTGCAGCGTGCCTGTGATAGAAACTGGCTTGGACTGAAGTCAAGGGCATCAAGTGGATGTCTGAACCAAGGTGTACGAGGCAAGCCTGCAAGGCTGATGCACACAGGTAGCAAAGGGTGTGCCAAAGAACTTTTCTTCAGCTGCAGCATCCAGATGGGCCTGGTTTCAGTGAAAACTGGGCAGTTCACCATAGGCTTGAAAGAACAGCATCCTTTAAATCCTACCATTCTGCTTGCAGTTTTGGATTGAGCTGGATGTTGTTTTGTAAAATCTTTCTGGTAAAGAAAAACAGAGAAAGCCTACCATATGGAGTATGTTGCATTTGAAACAAATTTTGTCAGCTAAACTTCAGAGTCTGGCTGTTGTCAAACAAACTGAAAAAAAATTAAAATAATTGTTAAGAAGTCAAGCTCTATCCCTATGGAACCACCAGTTACCCATTCGTAGCTGGGGTGGCCATATTTAAGTAGTGCAGAGGTGTTTAACAATGCTGTCACTTGTGTCATTTTCTGTTCTGATGTTCGGTTGTTGTGAAGTTCTTCCACAGTGAAAGAGTGCTGCGAACCAGGACCTGGGAAGAGGCAGAAAGGTTCTGTGAAGCGCTCGGAGGCCATCTGCCTAGTTTTAGTCACTCGGAAGAAATCAAGGCGCTTCATTCTATCCTAAGAAAGATAATCAGGTAACAAATTAGCCACGGGCTCTAATTTTTATTTTCAGTCGCGTTTTGCAGTAGATCGCAAATGCTGCTGCTGATCCCAAATGGCAAGTATGAGACAGTGTTCGGTGACTGTGTTTCCCACAGTAAAAACCTCTAGATGTGGCATTTGGACTGCTGGTCACTGCCTTCCTGGAAAATGTCAAGGGAGTACAGCTTGGGCAGATGTTTTGCATTGCTAGAGGGAGGGCAGGAAAAAAGGGATTTGTTTTGAGCATCTTCCATTACATGAATTTAAGTTTGTGTTGTTACAATATTGCCTCTTTATGTTGAATTTTGGCACAAGTGGGTGACTGTTGTTCCTATTCTTTACTGATACACTTTTAGAGAGGAGTTATTTCACTTTTTCAGACAGGTCTCATCTTTATTCATGAAATGCTTCCTGACTATACTGGGTGCTGTCTTTTGAAAACGTGAATAATGTAGTGTCCAGCAATCTGGTTGGCGCAGATCCCATTTGGCATAACTGCAATAGCACGATATGGGCATTAGATGGGTGTGTTGAGTTTTCTGGTATCAACAAATTAAATGATACATAATTTATGAGTCTAAGGCTCTATTTTTAATCAAAGGAACTGTCACTGCAAAGCTTTATTAGGCACTGGTGTGATGTCAGATACTTGTGTAACATGTTTTCTTTGATTGGCAGCGTGTTTTTTCAGAACTTTTGCCAGCTTCAACTCAAATGCTGCCAGTTATATGATCTAAATTTTATCATCAACAAACTAAATCGGGTTTATTTCAGAAGCTGCCAACGTACAACACTGTGATTAAATTTTAAAACCTGATGACTGAAGAGATGCCTTCTTAAAAACCCAGTGAACTTTTTTTAGAAGTGCACAACCCATGAAAATTACTCAATGTTTATGTTAACAAGAGACAAAAAACAAACTTGTATGCTTTATATATAGACGGTTTAGCTTGTATGAAAGCCACTTGTGACTCCTTTGCTAAAGTGACTGAAGCCCCTAAAATAAAAATTAGTGCACAAATTATTTTTAGCTGTGGATCTTATTATACTGTTTTGCAATCACAAACTTTGTTGTAGTGTACCTAATCTACTCTGAAATGTGAATAGAGAAGTAACTTATCTTCCTGCAAGTCCTTTTCAACTTGCAGACTATCTGAGGTGTTAATTACAGTTAATGGCCAATTTTTGTTAGGATTTTAGGTTGGAGATCTTTCATGTCTTACCAGAAAGTCAGCTGACACACGATGCTACTGCAGTTCCCATATTTCAGAAAACTTGAATTTAGTCCAGAGAAAGAAAAGTCACAGTACTTAAGTATTATTCTACCAGAACTTAAATAAGGGGTAGTACGTTAAATCCATTATAAATTCACTTTGCAGTCAGTGTTGCAGTAACTGCCTGTGTCAAACGTAACCCAAATCATAGTATTTTCATCTGGATTAAGACCTTTTCAAGCATTGCAGAACTTGCTGAACAGAAATGCTATGTATTTGATAATTGCCTGAGGTCTTTTAAATAATGTCTGTTTGTTTAGGTAATGTAATGAAGTGCTTAAGTCAGTTGTGTTTTGAAATTACTCAGAGGTGGTGATTACATAAAGTATTCTGAAGATCAAGAGTGAAAGATGACTTCTCTGAAAATAAACTCATTTGAAAAAGAAGAAAGCAAGTGAATTATTTCACCAAGAACAAATAATTTAGGTGACTGGGAGAAACTGGGAGTAAGATACGGTTAGATGTGATTAGCTGCCGGGGTGCACTGGCTTGCAGTTTGTCTGTGTTCCCCGCATTTACTCAGTGCAATATCTGACCTAAACTATTCATTCAGTGCACTCATTTCAGCTTGGGGAAGGAGCCACACCTTGGCTTTTTTGGTTTCGGGTTTTTTCCCCTTGCACAGTTCCCCAGTGACTCATTGAGAACTGTTTGTTTTTAAATGTTAGCAAAAGTCAGTTTGGTTCACCAGGAAAAGGGCAGCTTGCCGAGTCCATTCTGTTCTTTACTCAGATTCCACCTTAGAGGCAAATGAGAGCTAGAACTGCTCCAGCCAAGTCGGGCGATTGCCATTGGAAAGGAAAATAAAATCTGCCTGCCAGCCTTGCCCTGGCTGAAAGAAATAGGAGATAACCTCTTTTCACGTTGAGGGACACGATACAGGCAGAACAGATCCAGTTCAGTTGCTTTCAGTTGCTTGTTTTGTGAGTGTTCTGCAGCTTAAAGCTGGCAGCGACACAAGGAGAGTAGCAGCTTGGGTTAGTTAGAAATAGCTTTTCAGTAAGGACACCTTACTGGAAAGATGTCACTTGCCTTTTATATGCACAGCTCTGCTGCTGTAGCTGTCCTGAATCTAGAAAGCCTCACCAACACTTGAGTTTGCAAGAAAAACCTGATCTTATTCTCAGCACACTGGCCAAAACTGCAGTAAAGTTGAGATGCAAGTTGTGGTAATTGCATTAACACAACTTCACTTCCCTTTCACTAAAGAGTAGGTGATTGGCAGGATGGGGATTCAGCTGGTGGCAGTAGCCTGTTACAGAGGGAACAGCCAGGGATCAAATAGACTTCATATATATGTTTTAGGCCAGCACTGTCTAAAATTAAGCGATGCCTTAAATTGCACCTTTAGGGGATTGGTCCAGATGTACACGTATTAACTTTGTAGTTGAACTACAGGCTGCAGTAGCTTTACTTAGGCTCTTAATCTTGTGTTTGAGCTGATATAAGGGACAGGAAAAACCATTATTCTGTTTCAGCTGTTAGAATATGACAGTAGAAAAATTGCTGGTTTATATTCCCTTTGCATTGATCTAAACTGTATTTATCCACTGCTGCACAACACTGATTTTTATGAAATTTTAGTTCTGTGTGAGAGAAGAGCCACTGGTATTCTACAGGGATTGCTGAAGACCTGAGGTCTTTCATCATTCATCAGCATGGAGTCCATTGTAAAGCACAAATTGGGCCTATTTTTTAGGTTGCAACTCAAGATAATCTAGGTTTTAGAGGCAGTTCCAGTAATGTAGCTCCAGGTATACTCTGGCTCTCATGAATCCATTTTGATACTCTTCCATAGGATGAGTTTTAAATGCTTTGCAATGAGGAGACAGATACCTAGACTACAAGCAAACTCCTTGCTGCAGGCTTCATTGCAGTACGGAGTCTTAATTCCTATTTGTCTTAAATAGTTGGTGGAGTTCTTTTCTGCGATAAGGTGATAGTATAATTTCAGAGGGCTATAAAAAGGCTTTACTTAAGCTTGAAAGTGGTATCAAGGATAGTGTAGCAGTTCCTGAATTACTTGTGGTCATGTCTGAAAAGTTCCAAAAGAAGCTAAAAATATACATTAATTTGTAAATGCCCAGTCAGCCAGAAAACATTGTTATGTTTGCAAACCAGTAATTGTAACTTGGGAGATAAGCTGGAGAAATTCTTGACCTGGCACACTTTTGAATTTTATTTTTTTTTTTTTTTTTTTTTTTTTTAATTTATGACATAAAAGCCAAATACAAGTTGAAAGACATTGAAAAATTGCTCTAGTTCCTCAGGTAATTACTGCAGATCCTTTTGAAATGAGTGTCTCAGATTTTCTTTTTAGTAGATATTCCTTTGTGATGATCAGTTGCTTAAAGTGCCTAAGCCTGTAGGTGACGATTAGGAGGGGAGGGTTAAGCAACGTCTGGTTCATAATTGGAAAGAATAATCACAGAAAAATAAAATCCTAAAGGCAAATTGCCAAAAGCCACTTAGCTGCTTGACAGCTGTGAATGTTTGGCTCACAGTTTTCCCTCTGGAGTGATATGGGGCATTTAGGCTCTTTAAAGGCTTTTTAGCAATATCATTAAAAGCCTTAAGGCTATTCAATATGATAAGATCGTGCTGGTGTGATCACACTATCACACCAGTGTCAGAACATTAATACTGGAGTTGAGAAAAAAACGAAAATGAGATTCGGTGGTGGCTGATGCTTTTCTTCATGAAGGGAACCTTATCGAATAAAATGTTGCTGCCCATGTTAGATTTCACATACTTAGCTTAGCTGAGAGCACGTGGGTGGTTAGTTTTTGGTGCTGCACTGTCAGCCACAGCATCTTCATGTATGACGTGCAGAAAAGTAGTGGTGCAGTCTTACCAAAGAATTTCTTGACGTTGCCCTGTGATTTCATGACATTGCTTATGCAGGTAAGCCTGGGTCCGAGTCCATCTCTCCATGTAATAAAGTTTTTTCATGAACTTTCCAAGTTCTGTCCTAAAGTAACTTTGCCAGCACTACTTTTTTTGGAGTCTTTCCGAACTCTGACCTCTGCTGGTCAGACATCTCTTTCCGGTTTTGATCCTAAACTTATTTTTGAGTTGTGATTCCTTTAGACACACTGTCCTTTTTGCTAAAATAGCTCCTCTTGTTGGGGCTTTACTCTCCTAATATATTGTAAAGAATAATTATATCATTTGCTTGTCTTTCTCTGTCAAGGCTAAACAAGAAAATCCGTAACTCTTGTTAATAACTTAAACTGTCATTCCCTCAAATATCCTGTATTCCTTCTCTGTGTTTGGTATGACACGAGTTTATGGAATAATACTCCTGGTACGGTTTTACAAGAGCCCTGTACTGTGGCATCAATACTTTACAATAGCTGTTAGGCCATGTTGCTGAGAGTGCCTGTTCCACAGCTCTATTTCAGTAGCGTTTCATGTAGCCTGGGATTTCATAAAACACTCATGGTCTTTCTTCCCTCTGCTGCTTCCAGCTGCTTCCATCATTGAGAAAAGTGTCTGTTGCCTTCCTTGGGCAAGGTAGCTGGTTGGAGTGAATTATCATGAACTTCAGTTGATACTTAGCACAAAGTTGATACTTTGAGAAGTAGAGGTTGCAGTGCAAAACTAACCTTACAGTTTGACTAGCACATATTGAATTTTATTATGGTATCTTTACGTTCATAAACAATAGCAAGGACTGGTACTGCAGATTTCAGTATTTACGTTGTAAACCAAGTTTTTTTGGACAGCTTTGTATCTTGGGGCATAGCTGAAATTTTGAATTTAAACACCCCCTACTTACAAAAACCAAAGAAGTAAAATCTAGAAAAAACAGCTCTGACTGTAATCTTGTAAAATGGAGTAAAATTTCTATTGCCATTCTTTTATGCAAGCATTGGAGTCAGTGGTGTTACGTATTTGTTTGTCTGTGCCTCTTTTATGAAGGTGCATAACTGAAATATGTGCCTGTGCTTGGTTTTTTTATATTGCTGGCAAACTTAAGGGATATATGAAGCCAGATATTCTGTATAAGTAGAAATTTTGTGTGGTTTGAGGAAGAGCGTATCTGAGCTGATGGTGTAGAGGGAGATGACCTGAGATGGAAAAGAGAAAGCGAAACAGCCAAATAAATTCTTTGTGTGTGATTCTGGAAGAAAAGCGTAGGAGTTTGATCTTTATATCGAGTGGCAACTGATGAATTGGTGACTCGGGGAACAAAGGAATGACCTGATTTTGATTTAGTTTTCTCTATGGTCAGGGAAAGGCTACCTACAGACCTCCTTAAAGAAGAGGTCCTTACCCTTACATCCATTTTTCTCTTTGCACTGCTATGACTTGAAGTGGTAAACCTTTGGTTTTGCTGCTTGATCCTCAGTAATGCCATGATATAGGTCAGTCTTTCTGTTAAATGAGGTGAACCAGATAAAAATCTCAAGTCAAGTTATGTTATCTTGTTTATTCACAGCAATGACAGATGGGTATGGATTGGAATGAATAAGAGGAGTCCAGACTCTTTGGGAACTTGGCAATGGAGCGATGATAAACCCGTAAGTTAATTTTTAACCAGGAAATGTTATGTCCTGATTTGTTTCAGCTTGGACTGGATTGAAAGTAAAATGTTAAATATTTTAATTAAAATATGGCAGATCCTTCAACAGATTAATAGTTCAGATGAAGATTGTGCACTTAAGAGCTGTCATCCAGGCAGATTTCCAATTAAAAACATATCTTTAATAAGGTTAACCTGATTTCTGTCTCTATTGCATTAAAGTATTTTAACAGAAGTGTAGTAGTAAACGCATAAGAACTGGAGGAGAAAACAAGATGTCTTCATAGCAGAGCAGAGAGGAGAGTATATCAGTTTATTTCCTTGATATGTCAGACTTCTCCAAAAGCATTTTCTTCACTGTAATCGATTTATTTACCCGAAATTGTGAGTTCTTTCCCTCTCTTCTTCCATAATAACAGGTACACAGACTCAAACCTGAAACAGTAACTGCCATTTAACACATATTTTAATAGTGATAAACATAGTGGTATCCCAGGTCTGAATGGTTGTCTCTGGGGATTACTATAGCAAAAACAGTTGTAAAGTAATGATTTTTTCATCCTGTCCATCTCGTAGGTAACTAATGTTGTTATGCCACTCGATTATCTGGAAGATGAATATGATACAAGAGACTGTGCTGCCTTAAAGGTTAGTTTCAAGTTTTTTAATAACAGCATACATAATTTTACTTAGAAGTACTTGGAAAAATAGTTTTTTCCAGCCATGTATTGAATTGTGTTGACTGCTGAGATGGTTTATTTGAATAGTGAAAAGGTTGCTAGTGTTCCCTTTATCAGTCTATGCCTATTACTGGTTTTCCCTTATTCAAGGTTGTTTTTTTTTGTTTTTTTTTAATGAACTGAGTGCTGTGCTAATGATAACCTTTCATAAGACTTACTTTGAACTACAGACTGTTTCAGTAACAATGCTATTCTCTGTTGCTATGCTATATGCCCTGTATATTACACATAACAATTAAGGATGTAAGTGTGGAGTCTAAACCAAAAATACAAACGGAGCTCTACCAGGAACTTCTAAATTCTAGATTAGTGTATTAAATTGCAAATCAAGAAAACATTTGAAACCTAAAGTAGGGGAATGGAGTAGCCAGAAGAAGAGCTTGTGTTTGTGTGTATTTCCTTGTTTACTTGTGAAATAGACTGTAAGTGCTGTGTCAGTTTACAATTCAAAACATCAGGCCTCTGCTTAATTCCCAATTATGTTCTTCATTGCTTAACTTTTTATAAGATCATTCCAATACATTCTTTTAACCTAGTTAGAAGCACCTTTACTTCTAGCATTTACTGAAGGAAAGGATAGTTGTATCCCTTTGCCATTTCCCCTCATCCTCCTCTTCTGTGTTTGTGACCCCAGGCCAAGAAGCTGTCCCCATTAAGCTTCTAAAAATTTTAGACTAGAGAAGTTTGAAGGAGATGCTGTGAATGATAAAAAGTTCTCCTCATTGGAGACAGCAGCAAGAGTGAAGTCAAATCTCTCTCAGGCTTGATTGTAAGAAATAATCTTAAATAAAAATGATAATTTCTGTGGCAGTTTTGATGGTTGCTTCCTTTAGGCAGAAATGAGAATAATTTCAGGGCAGCAAGTTGCAACAGATAGTTCAATAGTAAGTCTTGATGGGGTCCTGTGCACTACAAAAATGCAAAGAAACACTACAAGAAGAGACTTCTGTATGTATGCTGACCTTAAGTCCTTTACCTAATTGCTCGTAAACTTGACTGGCATGGAGAATTATAGTTGAAGAGTTAGAGTTGTGTCTGCTCCTTTTCTGCAAAATAACTTATGGGACTAAAACCACATTATAATATACTAACTTTGCCAAAGTACCTTTTAATTACAGTTTCATTTTGCATTTCGGAGGCCTGTGCCACACTAACTCCATTCTCTGTTTCTTCTTTTATACAGACCTCTCAGTTTTCACGGAGATCATTTTGGAGATTTTATTTCCATGAAGGCAGAGACCTGGAATTCTATTTCAAGCCTTTTGATTGTGAAGCTAAACTGGAATGGGTCTGTCAGATAACAAAAGGTAAACTGCAGGGGTATCCATTTATATGTTTAATATTGTCATTATTGCCCCATAACAGAAACTTTGCAAACAACACTTTATCATTTCCTTTCTGAAGTGTTAAAAATTGTTAAAATCTCAGTATGTGAGATGTCTCACCTATGTCACATACAGACCTACTCTTGGGTATATCAGAAAATGGTCATGAGGATGATGTGGTGTCACTGCTGCCACAGTCTGTCTTGTCCGATGAAGTGAGAAGTGGCTTTTTACTCGGAAAGGTGGTAAAACCCTCTGAGTTGCAGTGTTTGTGGGCTTCACTTGGTCTTTTTTAGTGATGTTTATAACTAAATGACTGCAGGCATCTTGGGTGTACGGTTTGCTTCAACCTTAGGTGAATTAGCCACCTTCTGTTAAGAACAGAGTACTAGCTCCTTGTTGCAGTCAGATGGAGGAGTGAGGGTACAAAAGAATGGCATGGCATGGCATAGCTGCAGAGATCCAGTTTTTTCCATGCAGTATGAAAAGTGTTATAATCCAATAGGCTTTTACATTCTGGTTGTTCATTAAAAGGCATTTCAGAGAATTAAACGTTTTGTTGTGGGGAAACATGGGTAGATACACTATTTTGAGGCTTGGAGAGACAAAAGCTCTGGTTGTTTTAAGACTGAGGTATTCAAAAGCCCCATTAGTTTTATGTCTAAATTTTTAGACATAAAACATTTAGACATTTTTCTGTCTCTTATTTTAAACTATTAAAATTTTATGATTTTCTTATTTTTTTCCATCGTGCATACTGAGAAGCATGAATATAATGCATTATTCCCGTTATTGGTGACCATAGTCTCATTAAAATGTAAACTTGAAGTGACTTCCTTTTTTTCCTTTGGACAGGTAGCACTCCCAAGACACCCGAGTGGTACATACCAGGTAAAATGGAATTCTTGCATATTCTTCTGACTCTATATCTTTCCTTAGTTTTGGTATATTACTACTGTAATACCTGTTTGATACCAGCAAAGGTCATGACTGATAGAACTTGATCCTGAGAGAGCTCAGAATGCAAGAAGGAGTGTTGGCTCTTCTCAGTGTCAAACTGAAATTTCTCATTACATTCAGAAAAAGAAAGGATATGTTCTTCAGTATTTATTTATTACGTGTGTGATATTTCTTCTGCATAGATGAAATTGGAATTCATGGAGCCCCACTTGTTGTGGATGGAGCTGAGCTGTGGTTTGTACCAGATAAAAACCTGAGCTTCCAGGAAGCTATTTCCTACTGTCAAAAAAATGATAGTGATTTAGCCTCTGTGGATTCATACCCAAAACTCAGGACAATACTATCTCAAATAGAAAAGGTAAGAAGGGGTAATCTGTCTAACAGATACTTTCCACCATAAGGAAATTTTCTTGCCAGTTTTTCCAATGTAAGAAAATGTTAGTCCTTAATTTTTAATTTTCCTGGTGGCCTTTATAGTTTTTAATGATAATTAAAAGGAAGAGATGAATTGAAAGATAATTGTTTTCATGTCAGTATTGTAAAAGAACTTTTTAAATTTAAAAGTAGCCTTAACGACATGGAAAAAAACCGTAACACCTACAAATGGAGAGAAGGTGTCTTAACAGGACCACCATTGTCTGCAAATACTTCGCTAACAATTGTGCCAGTTCTTAATTTTGTGCATGGGACAGCACATAATTTTTCACCTGATGAGAGAATTTAATTAGATGTGCGTGATCATCTGATAGCTTTTAATGAAAGGGGCTGTGGTGATCATATAGTGAAAATAGATTCTTTTAAGGAAACTTAACAAAACATTTCGAGTTCCAGCACCTCTGTTACTACCTTTCTTCAGTGCTACTCCTTGTCAGAAAACAGTGCTTTCTGAAATTAGCAGCTTGCGGGCTCTCATAATGAAATTTCTCCTGACAAGGAATTACCTGGAAGGAGACGGTACAAGGCAAGAAAAATCGAGGATTTGACCTGCTAAATCTCTAGCCTTTTCTTGAAGTATTTGTTGTCAGACCATCTGCTGGGAGAACAGTGTTATTCTGAGGAAGGGAGGAACGACATCAGCTTTAGGCAGCTTGCAGCTATGTCTTTGTTGTCTGGTAGAGCTCCTGCCATGAGTTTTGTGGGAATGATGGATTTAGCACACGCTTAAGACAGTGCTGCAAGATTTCCTGTAGCTTTATCCAGTAGAGTGGGAAATGTGGGCTTTTTCTTCTAGTAGGTCCAGGGTTCCATCTACTTGTCATATCAGTCTCAAACTGTATCTTTTCCTATCACTGAAGAATAGTAGTTGCTGCACATTTTTAGGAACATTCTGAATAAAAATTATTTTTGTCATTGATTTATGCTTGGTAGAGTCTGGATCTTTCTCTATGGGTTGTAAAATGTTGGAATTTTTGTTCTTTATTTCCACAGTTATCAAACAGTGAACAGAAGTGGTGGCTGAAGTTTATTGATTACGGCTACAGCTATCATTCACCGTATGTAGAATAATTATGAAATGCTTATTTTAGGCTTTCTTTGATGTGCTTTTTAGGATTATAGTTAACCAGAGGGTTTCCAAAGGAAAATATTTTATCTCCAATTTAGTAAAAAGGGTATTTCTTCTGTTTAATCCCAAAGAAGTAAGATAAGTAATTTGAACTAAGCCGGAAAACCATATGACATTATTCAGTGACGCTGTTCTCTACTTTTGTACACATGTACCTGCATTTATTCTTGCCATGCTAAGCTTAGACCATGGAGTACTTAGGGTGGAACTGTGTAGTTCTCAGACATAAAGCGAGTGATCATTAAGACAGTACATGTGTACAGTTAGAAAGTGGGACTGTTTCAAAATATTGTTAATTAGCTGCCAAATGCTGAGTTCTAACTGCAAGCATTGTCGACAAAAATTTAATTAAAAATAACATAATAATAACTGAATTAATAATTAATTTCTTATATGTCTGTCAGAGCCTCTAGATTTCAGGCTGAGATCATAGTCTTGTCATGTGGATACCTGAAATCTATGGTCTTAATAGCTAATATATTTCATTGACCTTTGGATGCTTTTACTGGATTTCTTAAGCTGAATCCTATGTTCTGTTAATAATTGGGAAAGTAGGAAAAAACAAAGAAAAAATCTGAAAAAAAAAACCAGTTTGAGGGTAGCTGAAAAATACCTGAGACAGAGAATATAAAATTGGTTTCAGGCATCACACTTCCAGTTAGGTAATGTCATGAGTCTTGGAGGGCTTGTAGTACAGTCCTGTAGAGCTGAGCAAACCTTGTATCATGCCATTCGTGGCTGCAGCAAGGAACCATGTGTTCGTAATAGGAAAATTCTTCACTTGCTGAAATACCATATCAGTGTAGTACTTCAAAAATAAAAGAGGGGCTATTGCCTGTTCTCCTCACTTGACAACACGCCAGCGATTGCAGCATGATGATGAATAACCTACCCTCATTCTGCACATTGCCTCAACACAGTTAATTTAGGCAAGGTGTATAACTACTGAACTTAGCGCATATTTGTTTCTTCTCTAGTTTTTTCCCCCACTCTGTCCTTTCTAGTGTTATAGGGCATCTCCTAGAAACAGTTCAGCCCAAAGTTTTGTTTGCACTCTGGCTCTGGTGCTATCAGAGTTTCCACTTGAAGATCACATTGGATTGGAGATTGACTCTGAAATGTTTGTATCCAGTTTACAGTTATTCTCACGCTTCCATGATCGATTCCTGAGGGATTGCTGGTATGTTTCTAGAAAGAGCTGGTATAGAGGTAAGGTTGTTCTGTTGTTTTTATTGTTTTCACCACTCTGTCTTTATTATATCTAAAAAACAAAACAAAAATTTAATTACGGTTCTGCCCAAAACTCTTACATTGAATGTAAATTCATATTGAGTTAGGAGTCAATAGCTTCATGATTATAATCTGATTTGAATTTTGAATCATTTCTTTCTTCCTTATAGTAGAAGCTATGATAATATTTCTTGATGACCAGAGGCAAACCTGAATTCAGATGACTATTTTTTACAATTGGTTGTCACTCTTTTTGTGACGTAAATTGATCAGGTGAAATCTGGTTTTGATGGCTATCTTTTTGTGTTTATGCTACATATTCTGAGTCCTGGAAATGAAGTCTTAGAGTTATGTTAGTTAGAGGAGCCCAACTGAATACTTGCGATCACGTATGAGATGCAAATTCCAACCATCTGGAGATGCATATTTCATTAATTAGCAAAGTCATACTGGAAGAGGTACACAAAGTAATGGAAATGCCACCTGGTGGTACTTGAAGCTGCTTATTTCCATTTTTCAGTACAGTTTTGTATTGAGGAAAATGTATAAGCCCTGGAGAACCATTGGATCCTCCTGTCTACTAACAATTTCAGCTTTTAAGCACATTATTATGTTGTATGCTGCTGACCTGTTTTCATCACTATGAGCCAAAATCTACTCCTGACTAGGAAGCTAGTCTAGTTACTGTAGCAGTCATGTAAAGCAGTGCAGGCCAAATGCTTTCCATATGGATGTTAAAGGATTCCTTTTGGCTTTGATAACCTATTGGTCTCGCACCCTCTATGCCAGAGTATGAGACTAGTCCTCATATTCAAAATCTTCTTATTTAATGATTTTTCTGTTTGATGTTTCCTGTGCCTGTATGAAGTGTTACTGTTGGAAGTAAGGGGTCATAGTCTGGATCTTTAGGAATGTTGTATTAACTGTCTGATATAAGTAATTTATGTTTGTCTTTTGCTCTGCTGTTAGGTTTAATGCTGTACGTTTCATAATGCTTCAGCGTGGTTGTGTTGACAAGGGCTTGGCTTCAGACTGGTGTTTGTTGTGTTTTGAAGTATAGATGACAGCTGGAGCGTGATAGGCACCGCCGTAACTGTTTTTTAAAACTTACATTTCTGCAGACTACCCAGTTAACTGTAACTTGAAACTGCCCTTCATCTGCGAAAAAAATAATGCCTCCTTACTAGAGAAACATGATCCCAGTTACCGCCCAGTCAGAGGGGATTGCCCTAAAGATTGGCATCGATTCCGGAACAAGGTACAGAGATAACACAGAGCAATCATCCTTACCTATTTTTCATAGTCCAGTAAGATGGACTACCCTGCTGAAAGAGGTGAGGAAGTAGCCCCTGTATTCAGGAGTGGACTGGGAGGTGGTTTTTTAAAATTACGTGCAGTGATTAAAATAATTTCAACCCCCTTCTTTGTCCCTTCAGGATTGATAGTTTCTTAATTTCCAAGCAGTAATTTTCAGGTTTTTTGCTTTTCCATCACCACAGGTTTAGGTCAAAAGACATTGGTTACGTCGCTTAATCTTGGACTCTGCTTTGGAGGAATTGAAGGATTAGAAAGAGAGAGGATGAGGTTTCTGTGGCAAAAGCATCTTGATTGTCTTGCTGAGTAATCACAGGCAAGCAGCAAGCTGGCAGGCGCTCGGCTTCTTAAGTTGCCTTAAGGACTTAACTCACTTAAACATTAGAAGAGGTTTTTAAGAATGAAGTGACAGAGGTCAGAAGCTATACTATAGTATATGTTAGTACTATGTTTTAAGGCAGTCATCTAAAATCTTAGGCTGATTCCTGTTATTTGGCCCACTGTTATTCTGCATCTAGGAAGGAGTGGACATCAAATCTGCATGTTGCATCGTGCCAAGGTCTGCAAATTTACTTCAAATCATTGCAGAATAGAGCTTTCACTTTCCTGTGTAGTTTCTCACAAAAGGTGGCACCTTACAATGAAGGTTCCTGGCCCAACCCTGACTGTAGTTTGCGTACAGATTCTCAGTTTTAAAACAGTACATGATCCTGATGTAGCCAATTAAAAATTATTGAATTCTAATTCTCAGTGAATGAGAAGTTGCTCAGTGGAGTTATTAATCTTTTTATATTTAGCTCTTCTGTTGAATCTAGTAAGAAATGAATGCAGCTAGAATCAGTTCCCTCGCTTTCTGAGAAAAATAATTATGCTTTATTGCAGGAAATGAGAAGCGAGTTTTAGGGTTGGTTTAAGAGTCTTTCGTTACTAGTTATTTCTTAGAAAGCAATAGTATGACAAAAATCAATCTAATTGTGTTTATTTTGCAGTGTTTTCTAAAGATGAAACCCGAATATTTAATATTTAATGCAGCCAATGAAAAGTGTGTAACTTTTGGAGGCTCTCTTCCATCTATCTCAAATCAAGCTGAGCAAGGTATGATGGTAGACTGCGGGCATTTTTATCATGCAGCTTCTCTTCCAAATTCAGTGTAGTTCTGCTTAAGAACTTGAGCATAAAAAATCACATAGTTGTCTACAAGCATCCTGGGAGCATTCTAGAATTCCAAGACCGATTAAAAATGTGTCATCTATTGTTTACATCACTGGAAACATAACATGGAAATGCAGTTAGCAAACATTTCAGCCTGTTTGACGAGCAGCTTCTCTGTAGGTTCATAACCTGTTACAAAAAGAAAATTATAAAAGTTTGCATTAAGGGTTGAAGATAGAAGGGTTACCACTGAACATTCCTGTGTTTTGCTTTGCAAGTTAAAAGATAACTGAGACTGTAGGCGTTGCACTGTGAAAACCACCTTAGGAACTGCTTCTAAGACAAGCTCAGGTGTCTGTGGGGGAAAGGTAGCACGCACAGTGTCTGCTGGAGCACATGGGACCCTCTGTGTCTAAGCGTTCTGAGCAGTTAATATGGCAGCATGTCTAGACTGACCACCTGCAAGCTCTCTAGTACACTGATAGAGGATGGAGGGTGAAGGGACTGCAACACAGAGGTCTTCCACCTTTGGGACCTGCCTCTCAGCTGTCATATAAAATGGAGTCATTGAGGTAAATATAGCGAGGAAGAAATGTGTTCATGCTGGATGCCAGTAATGTTCAGTGGTAAACTGCTGAACCAGACAGCTGTATTTGCACCTATATTCTTGTGGAAACTAACAGCTCTCTCTGCAGGTACAACTGAAGTAGCTCATTTGAATTCTGCAATGTGCACAGTGCATATTTTCTTTATAAAAGCAAATATAAGCATGTGGCCAATAGTTAAGACATGTCAGCGGTAGCTAATTAAGTAGGTTCAATTTGTCTTCCTAATCTAGACAAGCTCAGTGAATGCCTTTGGTGCCTAAGAGGTTACTGAAGCCCATTCCTTTGTGCCAGAATGCTCACTAAGAGGGGTTTTCCTGGCTGATTTTTTTTCGCAGTGAACCTAATTTCCTTTGTCATGTTCTGCTTTCTCTGGTGGTGGGGTGGGCAAGCTCTGCTGGAATCCAAGGATTGTTTCTGATTTATGGTGTAAGTCAGCAGGAGGAGAAGATGGGAGATAAGACTTCTGCCATCAATTCAGAGAAGGCAGGATGGAGCTATTCTGTTATCTCTACAGGGAGACAATAGAAGATCTTGTGGACCTGGGGAAAAGCAGCTTGTGAAATTTGGATGGAAGTGCAAGAATACAAAGCGTTCAGAGGAACAAGTTAAATCCACTACCTGCTCCTCAGATGAGAATCTGGAGGGCAAATATCAGTAGTCCACTCCTTTCAAATAAAATCAATATGAAAGGTGTTATCTTTTGGAAGGAAAGGATGATAAGCATTTGGCAATCCTAAAGGGCTGGGGAAATTAAGTTAATACAAATAGGGGCTGCATTATCTTATTTATGTGAGGTGTTTTTTCTCATGTTTACTGTTGTTGTCTGAGCCACTATGTGTACATTTATGGTTCTGCTCCACAGATTATATAACGTCCTTGCTTCCTGGGATGCCCAAAGATATCTGGATTGGTTTGCAGTTTCTGTTCAGCACAAGGGAGAATAAATGGATAGATGACAGCAGACTGTTGTACAGTAACTTTCACCCACTCCTGACAGGAAGATTAAGGAAAATTCCACTGGATGTAAGTTCTGACTTTTGACTCTTCTTGATTATTGAGCAGTGAAATTTGGAATGTTGACTGTGTGGAGGATAAAAAAAAAAAAGGCAAGCCAAAAAAGTACATTAACGGTTCCCCATTAGTGGTTTTAATTGGCAAATGAGGTGACTGACAGAAATGGAGTTCTGTTTGCCTTTATTTGGATGACAACATCTGAACTGAGATAAGAATACGGAAGGGTGAAGGAAAAAAGCTGAAACAACTGCATAGTGACTCTTCTGGGACTTCTGTTTGCAATTTGAAGACTACCTAAAGACAGTCATCAAAAGATATCATTAATAATACTTGGTTTGTTTATACTAAGAATGCATCTGTAAACCATTATACATTGGTATTTTGCTCAAATTTTACCCAAGGTGAAGCATAATAAATTTAATTGAATCACACCTACAAACAAAATTTATTTTAAGCATTAAACCATTCCATTTAATATTCTCCCCTGTGTTTAACTTATGAATTGTTTTTGAGTCCAGGTACCTGATCGTATTTGGGAAATAGGTAAGCTGTATTGCACCACTCCTTTGAAACTTTGTAAGCAAGTTCAGACAGCTCAGGTTCTCTTGATGTCGTGTTACTTCACCTTCTCTACACAAGTATGTTTATGCATTTTTTGAGTCTGATGAGCATATTTCTGGTTTTCAGCTTTTTGATGAAGAATTTAACAATCAGTGTGGTGTAATCCTCAATGATCCCAAATCGCAGTATGTTGGAACATGGAATTTCACTGCTTGTGCTGACAGGCACTTCTTGGGTATATGCCAGAGGCTTATAGGTAAGTCTGAAGAGTCAAAATAAATTACATCCAGAGTTTGCAGTTAAGATACATGTACCATGAGAACTTCTAATGCATAAAAATTGTTGCGCTTGAAGAACAAGATTCTTGCAGAGACTGAGCAGGTATATTTTGGAAAAGCAGAGTGTAGAGGGTGATCTGGGACCTATTTTGTCAGCCATTCAGAATTTTCCCTTTTGTTTTTCATAGCCTAGTTCAAAGGGAATCTGTATTTCTGAGAGACTGCATGGTTTCGGTGGAACCATACTTGGGCAGGGAGGGCTTTAATATTCTCTGGGTGTAGGGGTGATGCACATCAAAGAGTGGAACGAGTGACTCCTTTTTCCTCTTCAGAACTGTGGAAATGAGAAGCCCTGGAAAGGAGTCTTGCAATATTTGTGTCCTCCTTAAACATATCTTGTGTTTTTTAGCACTACTACTATTTAGCACTAATATGAGGTATTCTATACTCTTAGCATTGAAATCAATCTCCCCAGAGCAAACCTTGATGGTGTACATGAAGAGTGCTAATTTGGAGTGCAGCTTTCCCTAGCTTCATGCAGATCTATTGTTGAGTGGGTTTTCTTAATCTGAACTAAAAATAGTATTCTGATGCAGCCATGTGGGTTGGTCAACACCAGTTGCTGGAATCGGATCAAATGCATATAGCTATTATAGGCTATTATACACATTTAATTACTGCTATGAGCTGATGTTCAGCGTACCCGCTTCTAAGTGTATTCCTCTATGTAAATAATCATCTTAAGTAACTAACATACTATTAAAAAAAAAAAAGCCACAAAAAAACAGGTGTGCAGAGCACCTGAGAATTCATTGAGCACCTGAATGAGCACCTTCTTCATTCTCAAATAATCAAAGAGATTTCCTCCTCCATTTAGCACGAAGAGTCATCTTTATTTCAGTGCCAAATACTTCAGAAATTCCAAGTGTCTAGATTAGAAGTCTGGATGGAAGAGATGACCTTACCCTAATGGTGCACCCCCTTCTCCTTCCCCCCGTATCCCCCATCCCCATTAAATTCATTAACATTTGAAAAGGGTATTGTTATTAATAGGGGGTCAACAATATGGCTGTGTAGATCAATATATTGTTAATCATGGCTGGCTAAAATACTAAGCAGTTCTTCCTAGCCACGGGTCTAGAAGGTGTGATGAGAAGGGGTTTTGGATTGCTAGAGAATGTGTCCTGGTACAGTCTGAAAACATCCTTGTATTAGGGAGCTAAGGGTAGATGATGCTGGAAGGGAACTCAGCAGGGTGCTGGGATAGCTGTGAGAGAGTCCAGGTTGCCTAAGGCTTTATCCTAGGGAAAAAGATGATTCAGGTTCCTCGGAAATCTTGGTGTGATTTGCAGAACTTCTTGAGATGTTAAGTCATCCACAATTACTTCTTTTGGAAGCGGACACTTTCCCTGTTGCCTTGTTTCCAGTTTGGTGCCCCTAGATGTGTGTGATGGCACTCTTGGTTCCGTGGTTCTTTATTGTAGCTGTTCACTAAGTGAAAGCATTTGGCAGCAGAACACAAACCACTTCAAACAATCTGTTTCAGCCTTGTCACTTCTCTGATCTATAGAAAACTGTAAATTGCATATAAATATCAAATTAATATTACGTGTCTGTCATCTTGTGTTTTGGAAAATTGGCCCTGTCAGCCTACTGGTCAGTCATTTATAATCCTCTTACTTACAGAGCGCTTTATAATTCCCCCTTTTCCCCAGCAAGCCTTTAAATATTTTAAATGTCAGGCGTTTCCTCCCTTTTGGAAAGCCAATTTATTTTTGGTTATATATAAAAGTTTTGGGCTTCTTGGGTTTACATGCTTTAATTTACCACCCAGGGGAACGTTTGCATCTTTTACTTGCTGCCGTCACTGCGCATCACTGAGCTGTGTGCCTTCAGCGTGATGCCGATCACTGTGATAACGCTCGGTGCTTACGGCACAAATAATGAGTTAAACCACTCCCTAAGCAAGGTGGATTTTCTGCAATTAGTTAAGCACATGTGGAGGCAAAATCAATTCCCACTATAGCCGTGGATGGCATTAAGGAATTCTGGGGCTGTGCTGAATGCTGCAGGATCTGCATAGGCGAGTTTTGTGGCTCATTAGTTTCGCATAAGCATAAATCCACAGGCTCCACAGAGATAAATGAGTCAAGTTTGGCTGTTGCTATATTGCAGCAGAGAGCAGTCACTCTCCTCATTCTTGAATTTAATTAAAGTTCTAGAATATGTTTTTAACTCAATAAGTAGGATTCTTAACGTTTACCAGTTGGTTAAAAATAGCAAATATAGAAAGATACATAAAAATAGAAGGGGTGAAAATAATCCTTCTTATTTTTTTCTTTTATATATTGTCAATTTAAAATGTCAAAGATATTTGCTTCTAACTATAATCATTAGCATAATCTACTGTCTGAGAATTATTTTTTTCCAGTGGGAATTGAAATGGATTTGGGAGTTTAAAGTGTATTCTAGTGATTAACCACCTAATAGCTGGATTCCTTTCTTATGTATAGGAACTGCTGATAACGAGGCAGAGCAAGTTTTTAATGAAACATTGAACTATCAAAACGTTCAATACATGATCATTATGAAGAATTTGTCCTGGAATGATGCCATGGCTGCATGCATAAATAGCAAGATGCAGCTGGTTAGCATCACAGATCAGTTCCAGCAGGCTTTTCTCGCTGTTCAGGCCGCCCTTCGTAATTTCCCACTGTGGATTGGACTCTTCAGCAGAGATGTAAGTTTGATTTTCCTGTCAGACTGTGGCTTAGGTTAATTTTTAGACTTGTGTGAAGTGGAAACTGGGATAAAGAAATGCAATGAAAAATTAATTTCTGGGCTAATTGTTTTCACTTAGGGATAATCATCTGGAAGGTCTCAAGATTAATGTTCTAAATCCTCAGTTCTCCAAGTTACATAGTTGTTTAACTCCACTGGACAAGTTCATGATGATGGGACAATTCTTTTAAAAGATTATAGGATCAAGAAGGATATATTGTAGGATAGCAGCATCATAGATTGCTGAATCATCTTTGTTTTGTTAATGAATGAGTAATTAGTGTTGCCTTCTAATATAATTGCCACTGTTTAATGAAACATTAAGACAAGCCAGAATTGGTTTTAAAAGAGAGAAACTAGAAGTGGCAAATAAACCCCAAATTTAATTGCTGAACACTTCTTGAGATACATTTCTAAAGTATGACTTAGACTCTCATGTTACTTCATGTTATTTGTGCCTGTGTTTTGAGTTAGAGGGAGACATCTCTGAGGCAGGTTAGTGGGGTTTTCTGTTTTCCTTATTTGTTTTGTCTTTAGAAAAGTCAATGCTGGAGGTACTGTTTTGTCTTTATTAACCAGAGGACCTCTTGAAAATCTCCATTGAGAGCTTTTTCAGCTGCTAATGAAATGACTTGGGCTTGCTTCTAGGGTTTATCTTTTTTTGTCAAGTGTGTGAGTCCTGGCATAGTTGGAAGAAAAAGTTAAAATGTATTTGAGAAGTGCCTTACCCACAAAGGCGGCTGATGCTCTCTCAGCAGCTGTGGTGTTACGATGTTCCTACATCGGGAATGGGCTACTGTGTATTCTAGGCAAAGTAGGAGAGGGAGGGAATAGAAATCTGAGTATGTACTTCATTGAGAATATATTTTAAAGGACACAAATGTTGAATATTAGTGAACGTGGAGAAACCACATCAACCTATTTTCTCTCCTCTTTTGAACCTTTATCTATAAGTGAAGATCAAATGGTTAATTTTGCTGTGTACAACTCAGGCATGCACTAGCTTTTCGCTATTGCAACACTTTGGTTTTTGGGCAGAATTAAAAAGTCACATGAAAGGAAGTTATAATGATACTGGTCAACAGAACTTGTTACTCCAGTGCTGGAATTATAGACATAAGAGAAAGATACAAGATAAATTAAATTAAAAAGCGGTGGGGGAATGTCCTGAAGAAAACATTTAAATGTAAGAATCTTAAAGGATGGTGTGCTTCTTGTATGTAGTTTTTTTTTCTTACTAATCCTGCATCCTCTGGGGCAAGAAGACATCTGATTTAATAAATCAGTTAAGGATTTAACAGATTATTTTGATCTCAGTGTGGAATAACTAAGACTGGGCCTTTTTTTTCAGATATTATCGGTTTTCCAAGACCAGATAATTTTATCCACTGTTGACTTGCAGGTACAAATGATGTAATATGGACATTTCATTGCCACGCCTTGCTCTGTAAACATAGTAATTGAGTACCAGCATTGGGTAATTTGCCATCTTAAGTTAAATCGTGGTTTTTTTGCAATTGCAAAACTTCCTTTCATGTGAGCAGCCAATCAAAACATGAGAGTAGCGAAACACTTAGAGTATCCCACCAGAGGCACTCTAGGCAATATAAATACATTATCCTGTGATTTTCTGTACTTAATACTTTTTACTATGTGAGCTCATCCCTTTTACTTATACAATGTTAGGGTGGAAAACATTATGGCTGGCTGGATGGGAGTCATGTTAGTTATAGTCGCTGGTCTGATGATGATGAAGAAACAAGCGAAGAATGTGTGTTTTTGGATACTGATGGCTTCTGGAAAACTTCCGACTGTTCCTCTGAAAATCGAGGTGCTATTTGCTATGCATCAGAAAGTATGTGTCTTTGCATAATACTTAAAAAAGCAAAATATTATTTTAGTATGAAACATACTTGATAATTGCAGCTTTTAACTTCAAAATTACAACTGTTTTTTACCTTGTGTTTCCTCGGGCTGATTTGCATGCCAGGAAGAAAAGGAAAAAACTTCAAATGGGGGGGCATGCACATGTTTGATCTTAATCCACTTGTTCCTTACAAATTAATTTGGTATAGGTGCTTTGGGCCAGACTGTACCCTTCATATTGTCAACTGATTCTGCCTTTGTAAGGCTTCTGAATGATTTTTGCACATTAATCTTCCAGTTGCACATGGAAGTGGATGCAGCTACCTCTGTAGTATTGATATCTTAATATTGGGATCTCCTGAATTCCCTTCAGACATGGAGATCTGTACAGGGAGGAGGTACAGGACTAGGGGAGAAGAAAGATAACAGGTGGACACTGAACTAAAAAGTGTAAATGAAGGTCACCTGCAGTTCACAAAACCCTCCTAAATATATACCGATTATAGCAAGACAGGTAGGGATATAGCAGGACGTCTTTCCCAGGGGGAGGATATATATGTAGCACAGCCCTCTTCTGAAAAGTAAAGAAGATCACAGATTTCTAAATTGTGAGACCATTATAATGTATTTTTTTTCCTTTCTGTGAGAGTTAAGCCTTTGTTGTACACACTTAAATCACAGTAAAGTGTATGCTTGGCACTACTTGAGCTTGCAATCTGAACAACTGCAGGAAGAGTCCTTCTGTCTTCCCAGTGATTAGATAAAGTCACAGAATTGAGAATTTTGAAGTGGATAACTTGTTACAGTCTGCTTTCATACAAGAGGCAGTGAGACCTTTTCTATATTGGTCCACCCTTACCACTTCTATGGAGGGATTTTATTCTCAAACCTCTATTGCATAACAATTATGAAAAGTTGAAAGCATCTGTATTCTTTGGTAATGCTTACTGCTGGTTTTGTTACTTAAAAAAAAAATCACCTTTATGAGGAAACTGAAAGCAATGATGTATTACACATTTAGAGGATGACACTTAATTTGTCTTGTATGTTTTTAAATGGTACCTGAAAGAGTTGTGTGGTGTGTAAGCCTACATGGTGCTATTAAATTGTGTCCTGAATGTCATCTTTCCCTTCTTTAGAAAAGATTGAAAAAGAACAAGTTACACAAGTTAAGTGCCCACATAAAATTAAAAATACTCCCTGGATATCATTTAGAAACAATTGTTACACTTTTATGATAACAAAAAATAGATGGAGAGAACTGAAGTCTCAAGAAACTCATCATTTATGCAAGAAAATGAGTAAGTACTTTGTCATATTACAGGTATTTATGGACTTGTATCAGCTGGAGGGAGATGAGTTTTAGATCTGAGTCACTGTCTCAGAATAACAGCTGAGTGAGTGCTGAGAAAGGTGGTAACATTTGGAAATGTGCATTAGTGTCGCAATGCCTGATGCTCTTTCCCCTTGCACTACTCTGGCAAAAACTGCTAGAGCACGGGTGGGAGAAACTGAGAATTCTGAGGTCTCTGAAAAATTGAAAGGTTGTATTGGGTTTTGGTTTTGTTTTTTTTTTTTCTGTCTATAACATGTAAATTTTTAAATTACATTTAAAAAAAAACATTTTTTTAAAATTTATTTAATTTTTATCCCCTTGGCAACATTCTGGCTTTACAGTCAAATTTTAATTTTCCCCTCCTGACCCTTGCTGTGTGGAACACGTTAGTAAACAAAATAAACCGACTGAGAGCAGTCTGGTTCAGAAAAGCAGGTGGGCTGTTCTTGTCCATTCTGAAGAAGGTGTAAGCTTAGGACCAGCTTCCCTCTTTTATATTAAACCTTTGCTTGTGGTGTTCCAGGCGTATCTGTCTGGACACTGTTTTTATTTTTCGTTAATTGATTTCACTTTAGTCTTTTTCTTAATGCTCTATTAGGCAGTTGAAAATCAGGGAAGGTTGATGATATCTTTGTGTTCTGTGCAGAGAATTTTTATTACGCAGAACTTGAAGTGACAGTAGAACCCACAAATATTTCAGGAGCTGTTGTCTTTCATTTATCCACACATCAGGGGAAGCACTGTTGATAATACTGTTGAAAATGGGTTTTGCGTGATTATGTTAAAAAGGTCTAGCCTTTGCATAATCTTGACCTATCTGTAGTAATTATTAACAATAGTAGCAAAAAACCCCAGTTAATTTATTTTGTAACTCAAAGGTGAATTTGTAAGCAAGTAATTAAAAAAAAAACCAACTTCCACAGACCCAGAAGCATTTGTTCTGAGTGTTCGAGATGAAGAAGAGAATAACTTTGTTACTGAGCAGCTTCGTTCGTTCAGCGGTCTGGCTATGTGGGTCTGGCTGGGCGTGATTTATGATGACAATGGTAAGATTTAAGTTTTTTTTTCTTAACTTAATCGGAGACAAAGTTTGAAGCATTCTCAGTGCATGTTTCTTCCTCATTTCAGAATGCAACTAAAGTAAAACTAAATGCAAACCTATAATAATGCTTTATATTTGTATTTATCTTCTAGCAGAAAATAACCAGACATATTTTGTGATTGAGTGATAACTAGATCCAATGTGTTCTGTTTAGTCTTTTGATTTCCCTGGGAAGCAGGACATAAAAGGGCCTGGATGAGTAATTCTAACGTTTAACATTGTACATGGAATTAATTTACTGTAACTTAAGTATCACTGCATTTTTTTTCCAAAGTGAATATCTGTTAATGTCATTAATATATTCAAAGTTAAATGCTATTTGTGCATATAATGCCACTGTTTTAATAAACATGCAATATTTTCCACAGATAAAGTTCTCAAGTGGTATGATGAAACTCATCTGACTTACAATAACTGGAGGCTGGGAAGACCTAACATAAAGAAGAACAGCTTTTTTGCTGGTGTAAATCTTGACGGCTTTTGGGATATTTACAATTATTCTCAAAGTTGGCATGCTCATCACTATAATGTGTACAGTATTCTTGCCTGCAAAATTGAAAGGGGTAAGTAATGGAGATTGACATGTAGCACTGGAGTAACATGAATGAAGTGCACAGAACTTGTTGTCTTATTCTTTGAAACAGGACCCCAGCAGCACAAACCTCCGTTGCCTGAGTCTATTCCACATGGAAACAGGACATACAGGATCCTTCAGAAAAAGTTAACGTGGTATGAGGCATTGAGAGAATGCAAACACAACAGGAGTGATTTAGCAAGCGTACACAGTGAGTCACAACAGTTATTTCTAGAAGATATTGTCAAGAGAGATGGTTATCCTCTGTGGCTTGGGCTGTCAATTCACGATGTAAGTATATACTGTTGGTTATCTCAGCAACAGAGTTTATAAATAATCTTCTGCACAGGATAGGAAATATTTTCTGATGCTTTTTCCAGTTTCTTGGCATTCCTAGTCCATGTAATAAATTACCTACTTTTTCAACCCCATGTAGCATATGTTAATGTACATTAAATTTTAGGGTATGTAGCCACACTGAGATATTTTTGCAAGTCCTTGAAATTTTAAAATAAGGTCTCACATCATGCCTTGTGGTACAAGGAAGTGCAATTTTGCAGCACTTCCTTTAGAGCTCCAGATTTATGTTCCTCTGTAGGATCAGGTTCTGTTAGTCAGTAGAGTCAGACAAAGCTGTGTGGAGCCTGTTGAGCCCAGGTCAGGAATGGCTCTCAAGGGCAGTTCAGGAACTGGTTCTTACAGCAATAGCTGAAGCATCCCTTCTCCCAGGAGTTGCAACCAGAGGAGCTCCTCTTCCTTCTCTCCTCAGTCTGCTTAATCTTGGAGCCAAAAGCTTGTGGCCCCAGCCCTGCTCCCCACACCTGGCCATGTAGTTAATTGGCAAGAATAACCCTCTGCAGAGGATTTCTGTGTGATTTCCACGCATATCTTTGCTACCCCTGCCCATCCTTTGGTCTGAATGTGTCCCTCCACTCCTCACAATTTGACCTTTCATTGTCACAGGATTCCAGATGTGGCTCTGAAGTAGGAGCTATCACAACAAACCATTCCTGGGCTGGCCGGCTGTACTCGGTGAGGCCATCTCAACAGTTTAGCAGTCTGCAGCGTATCTAGTGCTGTTCATAGCAAGGAAGACAGACTGCTTAAATGAAACAGCAGGATGAAATTAAGAAAGGTGCTCCCCAGAGACTAAAAGAAGGCACATGGCAGGTTTACAAACACGCTGCACCACTTTCTCAATTCCCACAAATAAGCAGTAGTTCTATATTAAGAATTGATTGGAATATAGGAACTATGTTGTATATCTGTTTAGTATGGATTTAGAAAATGAGGCCACCTGTGTTTTAATCTATCACTGTACAAGAGAAATGATGCTACGTGACTTACTAATGACAGATGAGATTTAAACCACAACTATATGCTGTGCTTTAAAAGTTAGAAGTTTATTTTTTTTCCTTTAATTAGGGAAGTAAAGCTAATTTTGAATGGTCAGATGGAAGTGACTTTGACTACTATCCTTGGGAACTGGAGAACTCAAATGCTACTGAGAATTGTGTTCTGTTGGATACTAAAGGATCGTGGAACCGTACAAAATGTACAAATATTGCTGAAGGTGCCATTTGTTATAGCCCTCCTAACAGTAAGTGTTATTTTTAATATTTTGTGTATTTTGTCTTTACGTGTTTTATTTGGAACTAGAAATGAAGGCTGAAATACTACATGTCATTCCCTCTTTAAGAAGAGTTGTCTGTGAGCAACGATAAAACACTTCTTAATACTTAAGGGAGATTAAGTCATTCCGTTCCAGTGGTGAAAATCTAAACCAGTGCTGGTCAGTCTTTGATCACCTGTGATACAAATGTCAAACTGTATGTATCTTTTCTGAATAGAAATCTTTATCAAACATACGCACCAAACGTCAAAATCCCCCAAGAGGCAAGAAAAAATGCTTCCCAAGCCTTTGGGACTTGCCTTATGCTCGTTTTCAAATAAATTCATCTATGACACATGAAGAAGGAATGTAAACTAATTGAATCATTGGTGGGAGGAGAAGTCGTCCTTGTTACTTACTATCCCATTACTGCAAAGAATCTATGTACAAATTCCTACAGCAGAAATAACATCAATTTTTTTTTTTTTTTTCTTCTCAGAGAGACAGTTAGAGCCGAAGCAAATGAGCAGAGCTGCAGGGTGCCCGCAAATCAGTGGTACCCTACAGTGGATACAGTACAAGGATCACTGTTACGCATTCGACATGGCGTTCTACAATTTTTCAGTGTATAATGTGGAAGATGCTAAGAAAGTCTGCCAGAAACTGAGTATGTTTAGACTCTTTCACGTTACAAATTGTAACTAGTCCAGGATTTTAAAAGAAGGGGGAAAAAAAAATCCAACAACCAAAAAACCCTACACTGGTTATACTTCATCTTTTCAGCTTTTATGCTTCCTTAGTTTAGGATAAGTAATAGCAAGCTTTATCTTTGAACATCTGATTCAGGTTCTTGATAAAACTTGCTGTGTGCTGATTGTATGGCATGTGGATATCTGCAAGTAAAATGCAGATAGCCATTCATAGAGGATTCAGAAATGTAAAGCTTACAGTTTGAAGGAAACCATTTTATTTGCATACAACTGACATTACTCGTTATAAAGTTAGTACTATTAGCAGTGTTTTCTTATTATATCCTTGCAATAGCTGCTTGCTAATGGTGCACTTGCTAACCTATCAAATGGCTCAAAGCACATACTTTGTAGGTACTAAGTCACTAAAAGCTTAGGTTTGTGTCAAATTAGTTTTATGTCAAATTAAAGATTTTTCTCTCTTTAAGCTATCTGGGGAATTGTATTGTGGAAGGTGGTGTTAAGCAGTTGTGCTTACAGAATGTTTAATCGCCACATTAGCTGAGAAGCTACTGACTGTCATAACTTTATTTTATTGAATTATCTTATGACGTGAAGTTGAACTTGCTACATAGGATGAAAAGAAAAGGTGCAAGTAGACCCAGTCCTGGATGCAGTTTTCCGTTGAGTCCTGCTGGACTGGTAGTTGAAAGAGAAAGTGTTCTTTCTCTAAATTAAGCTTCTGGCTTCTATTTGCATATACTTGTAAAGAATGGGTACACTCTGAACCTATCTCCACTGTACTCTTTCCTCCCTCTTATTCCTTAATAGCTGTAATACTCTATATAAAAACCTGAGGCACAGGTGATTTAAAAATTAACTTCACTCGGCAAAATACTGAACTTTTGTTCAACTATATTTTTAAGAGGCTTATTACTTGGGCAAGAGTAGTAATTCTGAATGTGGCGTATCTTTTGATATCTTCTCTGTGTGTAGTCCACAGCTGCAGTTAAGTTTACTGCCATTTTATTTTGTATTACCTGCTTGAATAACCAGCCATCTGATGCAGTCTTATAGAATATGCTGTATTCAGGAAATGGGGGGTTGTGTCTTTATTCTGTGTGTTACTTCAAGCTAATTTCAGAAGCCCAGATCAGCAAATCTTTTCCCATAAGAATTGTCCACACAGAAAACTCAAATGTGAAGCACAATGAAAAATCGCTGAAGTTGCAATTCTGACCAGTTTCCTCTTCCGTTCAGGTCCCTCAGCAACCCTGCTGACTATAGGGGATGCAGAAGAAAACGCATTTGTGAGCAGACACATAAAGGAAAACGATCTCATCACCAAGAACGTGTGGCTTGGCCTAGCTCAGAGCTCCAAGGGTAAGAAGTAGCAACTATGTATAGAATCATAGAATTGTCTAGGTTGGAAGGGATCATCTTTAAGATCATCTAGTCCAACCATCAACCTTACTCTGATTAAAAAAATAAACAAAATGTGACTAAACGATGTCACTAAGCAGTATGTCAGGCTGTCTTTTGAATACCTCCAGGGATGGTGCCTCAACTAGTTCCCTGGGCAGCCCATTCCAATGCTTGATAACACTTTCAGTGTAAAAATTTTTCCTTATATCCAAACTGAACCTCTCCTGATGCAACTTGAGGCCATTTCCTCTTGTCCTGTTGCCTGTGATTTGGGAGAAGAGCCTGACCCCAGTCTTCCTACACCTTCCTTTTAGTTAGTGAGAAGGTCTCAGTCTTCTTTTCTCTAGGCTGAACTACCCCAAGTGCCTCAGCCTTTCCTCAGAAGGCTCATTCTCCAGACCCCTCACCAGCTTCATTACCTTTCTCTGGACCCACTCCAGCACCTCCATGTCTTTTTTTGTGGTAAGGGGCCCAAAACTGGACACAGTACTCGAGATGGGGCCTCACCAGTGCTGAGCAGAGGGGGACACCAGGCTGTTCCTGATACAGGCCAGGATGCTGTTCACATTCTTGGCTACCTAGGCACACTGCTGGCTCATGTTCAGGTGACGGTTGACCAACATCCCAGGTCCTTTCCTGCCAGGCAGCTCTCCAGCCACTCTTGCCCAAGCCTGTAGCATGAGTACGTAGTATGAGTGTGAGCGTTCCATGTGGCAAAAAAAAATGTATAAATCCTCAAATAAGAATACAGTTTTGTAGTGTTGATAACCTACAGTTGCTCCTGCCTGAGGTTAGAATCTCTCATTTAGCATTATAAAGCCTTTTGGACTTTATTTTAGCTTAAGTCTCTTTCTGCTGCACTATTAGATAATCAGGAGGTGCTGAAGTTTGTTTTCCCCAAGGTGGTTGTTGGTGTCTAATAGTTCAGCTGCAAATTCATCAAATGCTAAAGATCTGGAGAAGAGGTTGAGCTGAAAGCAATATGTTCGTATTTGTTGCTTTTAGTGTAAGGGATAGTCAGCCCCATTTCTTCTAGCAATGTAAAATGAGTAGATTGCGAATGACATTGTGTAGCATTACAGCATGTTCTGATGATCTAAACTAAGCATGATTTTTTCCCAACAGATCAGTCCCTGAACTGGCTTGATGGCTCATCAGTTAATTATGCCAACTGGGAAAACAGAACTGCAGAAGCCAATGAAAAATGCAGCGTTATCCTGTCCACAACTGGCACCTGGTCCAAAGTTGACTGCAGCCGTAGTCAAAGCAGAGTGGTTTGTAAAGCTCCTTTAGGTATGGAAGCATTGATTTAAGCAGAGACTTAACTTCACAGTGACTATATTCAGGATTTTCTTTGTTTTCTGGTGGGGAAAGTCCGTGTTGAAATAGAGAAAATGCAATTTGTGAAAGAACCTGTCAAGTGCCTCTGCCTAAACAAGAGCTTTCTGTTGCTGTTTTGCCATGAAATTGCATTCAGGGACAAATTGTCCAGGAATATACTTCTCCCAGTTCTCACTATCCACTTAAAAGTCTAAGGGGGAGAACTGAAATTCCCACTTAAAAGAGAGCCTAGAGTAGTTGCTATTGTCTCTTAACAAAGAGTATATCTCTTGGATGAGCTGGTGTAGATGAGAACAGAAAGACTTCTGAAAATGGCTTCCTGCAGCTCCAGAAAAACTCAGGCCTCATGTTACTTCCTCAGGCTCTGCTGGGTCCGGGAGAGAAAGCAGGTACTTGAGCACTGAGCCAACAAATTCCTGAGTAGCTCTGGAATCTTTCTAATTTTGTGTGCATCTTCACTGAAGTGGAAATGCAGGAATGTATTTAAGGTCATACTGCTAAGAAAGACCTCAATGGAAGACCTCAACAAGATCTTTTCAGTCTGAGGGAAGCATAATTCCCTTCCACTCTGAGAGAGTCCAGGAACTCATTAGATTTCTAAAGTATGCACACCTTGAAATGAGTGCAGCATTTACTAGTAGATTTTTTGACTTCCAGAGGTACCTTTCAACCTAAATATGTTTAAGAAGTTAACAAGAGTATGATCAAAATAAGCTGGTAGATGCTGACTTATATGGGAACCCACCTTCCCACTTGGTGAGGACTGTACTGCAATGAAGCACTTTGCCTTAATTTCAACTAAGTGTGTGTGGTATTTGTGCATATCTACCCGAGCATCAGTCCCATGACACAATATTCTTGCCAAAACTCTGAAAGAATAACTGTTTATGTTTTGTTCTGTTACAGGTTCTAATCATACTGGGGTGGCTGTAGCATTTGCCCTGCTAATCATCTTAGTCTTCGTCATCGGATTAGTGTGGTATCTCTATAAAAAGAAGCGCCTTCACTGGAGTGCCTTCTCTTCCGTACGCTATCAAAGAGGGATGAACGATGATGAGACTGATGATGTGTTTGCAAAAGATAGCTATTGAGAAACTGTTCCTTCTTGGCAATTTAGCGTGAACTTCACTGTGTGAAGCCATAAGGAATGAACTACTTGATGCTTTATTACTTCTTCTTGGAAAAGTAATAAGAAGGTTATTAATATGGGCTAAACTTTGATCTTTTACACAAGTGCAATTTTTCTTCAAGTCCGTGGTAATTATTTACATTTGGCCTCAGCCATTTATGGTGCAAGATTTCTAGAGTTCTGTGATATTTTTCAATTTACAGTATTTTCTCTTTTTACTGGAAAGAGTTTTTAATGGAGTAATTAATGCCAGCAGTACTTTATGCAACATCATCTTAACAAATGCACTTAAAACCGCTGCATGAATTCCATAACTTTATAATTATCCATCAATAACTTCATGCCAAATAATGTACCATTTTGATACGCTATGAGGGCCTTGCTGCTGGCATTGGCTTCCACAGGGTAGCCCAACACAAAGACGATAAATAGGAGACAAACTGTATTTTGTAATAAACAAAGGTTGTTACCTATCAAAAGTTATAAATTTTGACATAGCAGAGGAGAACGGAGTTATCAGACCATTAAGGTTTTGTTCCTATCCAACTAAAATTTACATTTTCTTCTTACAGTGAAGGAGGATCGTATTGAGATTCCCCCCTGCTCTGCCCCTCAAAGACACACCCAAAAAATCACGGTATTGCGGTGAGAGAAGAATATTCCTTAAGAAGTACATTTTGAATAGAGAGTTTGGGGAATACTCTGAACTAAACCCATGCCATCTAGGAGTAAATTTAATAAACAGAGTATTTGAAGCCTGAGGCTGTGGCAAGCTGTAGATCACTGCTCTTGCACCCGATGTTGATAGTAGGGCTAACAAAGATACACCCATTAAGGGCTAACTACAAACACAACCAGAACTCAAGATATGGTAAAAGCCTAAGCCCTGTAAAAGCAAAAGTGGGAAATGTTTCCTCTTACCCTGTGAGGTAACTCCTCTTTGAGTTCAGTTTCTTTTCACAGCTCCTTTCACAAAGTTTTGAAAGCACAAATAGCAGGAATGTTTACAGTGAAAATGAATATCTGGACTTAAGCTTTAATTAAATAAGATTTAAAAACCTGCACTTAGAACGTTGTACATCTTTTTCTAAACATTACTCTATCTTGTATCTTTGAACTACTCTGAAATTAGACCTGAGTGATTTTCTTGTAGATCAAAACGCAGAAGAGACCTGCTCTGTTTCATGATAAGTTGCACTGTGACACCCAAGGATGGGAGTGTTGCAGTGATGGTTTTCCTTGTTCTGTAACAAAATCCTCCTGACTCTGACTTCCCCTAATACTCTTATTTATACTGGTGTATAGCTCCCTAACTCTACAGGTAAAATGTGTCATCTATCCAAGAAACAAGATAAAGTTGTATCTAAGGAAAGAGTGAGGAAGAATGTATGGTAAATAAACTTGCGTACGGAAATGCTGAAAAATACTTGAGTGTTTCGCATAAAACTCAAACTTGATTTTTGTATGTGATATGTCACTGTGGCTTTTTCTATGCACTCCAAAGAAAGCTATACAGGGGAAAAGGGAAAACAGAATTATATCTATTAATTAATCTAATGATTTGGTCAGCTAATGTTTTGACAAAGCTTTTAGACTTTTTAAATTCACGATACAAGGAACAGGCATGTTCACTTGGAAGGAGGATCTGTGGAAGACCAGCTGCGTTCCCTGTGGCACGATGATGTGGGCAATAGGAATACGCTTGGCCTGACCTGCGGAGGAAAGTACTACTGATCTCTGTGAGGCAGCCCTGCGGGGTCACCACCTTCAACCGCCGCCTTTTCCCCTGCAGTTTACTTAACGTTGACAGCACTTTTCTTCGTTCCTGTTTGCACTATTTTGTTAAGCAAGTGTTTCTCATTTATAATGAGAAACAGAACTTCTTGTAGATACCACTTTAGAGCCTGTTAAAGATGCAGCTGGAAGGGGCACCGCAAAGGAACCGTCGTGGTTAGTTTGCTGATCAAAGAAGTAAGCACTTTTGTTGTTTATTTGGTACTTTGGGCACAACTGTGGACATTTGCTTCATTCTTAATCGAGAGAACTTGTAGAAAAAGTACTTCTGATGCTAGTTACTACATAATGAAAATCACCCTTGCCCACCTTAAGCTTCCCCTGGTGTGAGAAGTGTTTGAGATGTACCAAAGCTTGGTTCCTGTCTTCGGAGTGAGCTCAGATGCCTGACAGCTTTGCCAAGTCACTCCTAATGTAATGGACTAAAAAAAAAAAAAAGTGTTGTTTGTTGTCATTTTCTAACGGCAATAGTAAGTGGGGAAAATTATTTACAAATTCTCATGTTTTAACTTTTACTGGTTTTATAGATGTTTATACTTTGAGCATTTTTAGGTGTGAATCTGAAATGGAAAAAGGAAATTAGTAGGAAAATCCTAATTCTCCAGCGCACAGGAATATATACTTTTTATGAAAAAATGGTATATTTTAATCTTATGAATGATGTAAATAATTTTTAAGGCCCCATTTCACATGTTTGTTTCGTCGTACCCAAGTTGTCTAATCACTGGTAATTCTTATTTGAGTAAGCACAACTGCCTGGGTGCAGGTGAGTAACCCACTTTATTTGAAATACATAGGAAGAATATTTAGCAGTATTGTTATTGAAAGAATAAAGCTAAATAAAACGCTAAAGTGCTTATGCTGGTCTTATTTCCGTGGGAGCCGTTATCACAGCAACGGTACAGCTCATTAATCACTGGGTAAGAAAAGCACCCGGCACAGGGGCTGTGGTCACAATTAGAGCAGGTAAGTGCTACGGTGATAAGAAAACTGAACGGTAATAAAAATCTTTGATGTATTTAAAAAGAATGCCAGCAGGTTTCTTTTTGCAGTTGAAAATATACTTTATCATGAAACATTATATTAAATACCTAGCTCTTGCCAAGCTGCTTCTGAGTTTGCACACAAAGGGAACATTACTCTCTGCCTTTCCTCCCCCCCTGCTGTTGAAGTTGTAGTTCATTAGCACCTTGTGGCCCATCACAATTTGTGAGGGCTCCCAAAATAATGTCTCATAGATTAAATTACTGTCAGCTACATAACATTTGTAATTAAAGCATGTGATACATTCTTTTTAAGTATCTGAATTCCAGACCTCTGAAATCCACAGCTGCTGGTTGAAGCACAGTGTTGTTTTCATCCACAGTAATGGCTTGCTGGGAGAAACATCCTGTCGTGCAAGACCACGAACGAGGTGGCCATCTCTTTCAAAAACATTAATTAAAGTCTGGGGATGATGGACCGGGAAATAGAAGCACAGTAATAAAGTGCCTCTCCCGGGTCTCAGAGCAATGGAGTTGGGAAGACGTCCTGATGCTCCTTGACCTGGGAGCAGAGACAGGCTGCTGGACTGCAGTTGCTCTGGGCAAAAACTGTCCGGGTAAATGTGCAAAGGTGGGCTTGGTTGGTTTTTTGCATTCTTGCAACTTGGTGTGCTAACTGTCTCATTGGCCTTCCTTGTGGGGAAGGAGCTCCTCCCATGGTAAGCGGAGCAGCCTGGGCTTCAGTTCCCCTTCTGGAATTGTGCCCAGTCTGTGAAGGCTCTGTGGCATGGAAAGGTTTGTCCACATTGCCAGGAGACCAGCCACCGTCTTTCTCGCAACGCTGCTTCTGCATCGGTGACTTAACTGACAGAGAAATGAACTACAAGCGCTTACGAGTGAGCATCAGCTGAGCCTGATTCATTCGTTCTATTTCTTAACATTTTTCCCCCCCTTTTTCTTTAAACCAAATGCACCATCTGCTCATTGCCCTGGGCATATGCTATACATCTAAACATTTTTTGAAAGGAAGAAGTAGATCGTGTGGCCCAGCAGTGCTATTTTTCCATTGTGGCTGCAAATAAACAAGGACCAAACATTACAATTTCTGTTGCTAAAAGTCAGAACCACAACTTGTACCCTTTGTGGAGCCGCTGTTGCTGCGTGTGTGGAGGACAGTGGGACATGTAACACCCGGCTTCAGAAAAGTTAGTTGAATTCAGTCTGTTGGCAGGAAGCGCATAAAGTTCTTATTGACCGAATTAAACAGACTTTGCAGTCTTAAAGCAAGACCTATGAGCAATATTAAAGAACTAAGATTAAGAAAAAGAGGAAATTAGTTATTGAAGAGAAAAATGCAATCGTCACTCTGATGGAGCTTTCCCATTTAGTTCTGAAGAATTTTAAGATGAAAGTTAACAAAGCAGTAGAGAAGGTAATTTTTTGTTGGTAGCAGTTTAACTTGCAAATGGTGCATGGATTAAAGGTCAGTGTCAAGTGCTGTTATCTGGGGTTTATTCCTTTATGGTATTTTCACACTGGAAACTCTTGTGCGTTATTGTATGGTCTGCCAGTAGTAGCAGCTAAGGCTTTAAACAGATTTGAAGGGGTAGGGGAGGATGCCAGATGAGGTTTTTATTGTGACTACACAGTAATGCAACGCAGACTGTAAGTCCTTCCGGATTTCTATCTGAATGTAGAAAGGACTAGAATTATAAACAGCACAACAGTTGTTCATGGGCTTTGCCCCTTTTCAGCAGAAATAGTTTACTCCAAGGTGGCTTTTAAAAAGGTGGAGTTTCCCTGATACAAAATAATTACTGCAGTATGTGCTGGCTTCATTGCACTGGCTCCTTCTGTGCACATCTTTTGTTAGAATGAGAACAAAGATTTTTCTCTGCTTGTTTTGTCTCAGGACACTCATATGGATAGCGAGCAGTCTGCTCCTGCTTTCTATTAAACTTCTCCTTTCAAATGTCATGTGTCGCGGTTCCTCTTTAACAGATGATACAGAATAGAAAATTATACAAAAATGTGGTGCTTATACTCTGAGAGCCAGCAAGCCTTGTCTGCGTATTCAAATCAAACTTACAAAGTACTTGGTAGAGGTGATGTCAAAAATACACATGATTGAATGTCATCCCCATTAGCAACCAAACTGCTTTCCGTTTCATTGAAATTACTTTATTTTCATAAATACCATCTAGGTATTTAAAGAGCATCTTGTGTCAAGTGAGAGTATGAATTATACATGTCTGGGGATGATGCGAGGGCACATTCACCCAGGGCTTGGATCATGAGCTTCTTTGAGGACAAAGGCTGGGTTCCTGACCTTTCCACCCTGTGTTGTTTCCTGTGGCCACCATTCTGCTTCGTGCCTGCTGTGTCTCATAGCAGCTTTGCAGCACTGAAGCCACTCAAATGATGCATGTGCCACCACAGGCACAAGAGCCAAACAGGCAAAGTGCTGGGAAAGGAGACCAGAAAGCACCATCTCCTGTAGAGCAGCAGCCAGGAACCTGGAAGGCATGGGATGAGCTCTGCCAACCATGGTCCACCATGCTAAGGAGAGATCAGAACAGCAGGCTGGACAGCCAGAATGACCCATGACACCAGGACACCTCAGTATTGGTAGAGGGGATGGGTCTGTTCTTCCCCTCTGGGAGCAGTAAGCCTGCAGCAGCCAGGCAATGAGCAGCTTGCTACATCCTGGCCCAAGCACTTGCAGCGCAACATGGAGGAGTTTGCTCTGGGCAAGAAGCAACCCTCTCCCAGTCACAGAGGATTCCTTCTGGCCATCCCTCCTGCAACCTTCTGCTTCTCCTGCCAGGCAGGCTCAGCCCCTTCATATCCCACCTCAGTCTCACCTGGCACAACCAGCTCCGCTTCCAGTCACTTGAGCACATCAGCACAGCTCAGAGAGGACAACCACCCAAGCTGCAGCCAGACTAAGGGAGCTGGAGGAGAAGACTCCTCCTTTAAATACTGCTCTGCCCATGAGCACACCCTGACAAGGCACAACTGGGGACAGCTGAGGCTCCTCTGTTACTCAGCTCAGGGCTGCAGCAGGAGAAAGAAGCCAGAGGGGTGAGTTGCTCCTGTGAAGGCGTCTGCTCCATTGCAGAAGCTGCACCCAGTGCCTGACCCGTCACAGAAAGGGCTTTTTGATCGAGCACCGCATGAGGTTTACTGGTGCTTGGTTTGGCAGGAAGGGCAGATGTTTGGGATGGTGATCCTGAGCCTTCACAGCATTTCGGGGAAGGCCTGAGGCTCGGTCTTGCAGGGGGCAGCATCTGGGGGCTGACACAGACGCGTTCCTGGGTGCGGCATTTGGAGGAGATGGAGCCGGGCTCCCCACCAGCCAGCTGTGCCCTGCAGCTGGCAAGGAGCCGTGGGGCAGCTGGTGGCAGCGCAAGTCTGGCAAGAGCCAGGATCATCCCAAATACTACCCTTGCTCTTGGTTGCACCCAGACCGAAAACCCTGTGCAGAGCCCAGGCAGAGGGTGAGGTGGAGCCCTCCCCATGGAGGGTCCAGAGGCTGCCCAGCACAGCCCTGCCTGACGAGCAGCACTACCAGGTGGGGGGAGACAACTGAATTTTACTTGTAGTTCTCACCAACCACCTCTCTTGATGGTGGCCTGGTGCCAGAGCATACAGCCAACTGTAGCATTGGGATCTCCGGTATAAAACACGGGCAGGATCTTAGCAAATTTGTAATCTACAGGTTCCTGTTGTAGAGCAGAGACTGGGATTCACATGTGAGGGATTTGCTTGAATGCACCAGGGGCACATGTCATTTTTATATCAATACACAACGTAATGATAAAGGAACAGTCCACACAGGGAAAGGCTGCATGTTGTGGAACAAAGTGTAAATAAACAGTTGACGTTTACAGTCAAACTGGTTTAGTAATTAGGTACAGGTGCTTGTGGTATGATTTACCAGGGGCTGTGATTTTACATGTAAACTAGTTTGTGTTTACTGTGTAGGTGCTGATTATTAATTGTACCTCATTCCAAAGTCTAACACCCCTTGGCATGAAACTGTTTCATATGAAACAAACATTAAAACATACAAACTTGAATTAACTATTGGAGGTGCAAATACTGCTGGAGGCCAGAAAGGACGGCACGTCCCACTGACAGGGAGTTTGGTTTTGCCGCCTGCCTCCACCCAAACAAGTCACCCCTGTGCGTGACTTCAGGCTGCCAGAGCAGAAAGGAGGCAGAGACGGTGTGAGCTTGGAAGTGCACAGAAAGGAACCTAACAGCCTAGGAAAGAAAAGCATCTGCTGAAGGAAGTGAAGGCACTTCCAGTGTCAAATAGAGACCTGGTAGGTGTCTGCAAGGTGGTAAGGATGAAGAAACTAACCATGCCAGGCAGTCTCACCTCTGTGCCTGGCAAGACCTTGGAGCAGATCCTCCTGGAAACTCAGCTAAGGCATGTGGAAAATAAGGAGGTGATTGGTGACGGACAACATGGCTTCAACAACAGCAAGTCATGCCTGACAAATTTGGTGGTCTTTTATGATATTGCCACGGCCTTGGTAGACAAGGGCAGGTCAACAGACATCATCTACCTGGAGTTATGCAAAGTGTTCAACAATGTCCCACACAACATCCTGGTCTCCCAATTGGAAAGTAAAGGATTTGACAGATGGACCACTCAGTGGATCAGGAACTGGCTTGATGACTGCACTCAAGGGGTTGTGGTCAATGGCTCAATGTCAGTGGTGGCTGGTGACAAGTGGTGTTCTTCAGGGGTCAGTCCTGGGACCAGTGCTATATAACATCTTTGTTGGAGACATGGACAGTGCGATAGAATATACCCTCAGCAAGTTTGCCAACAATACCAAACTTGGTGGCATGGTCAAACACACTGGAGGGAAGGGATGCCATCCAGAGGGACCTGGACAGGCTTGAGGGGTGGGCTAGTGCAAATGGCATGAAGTTCAACCAAGCCAAGTGCAGGGTCCTGTACTTGGGATGTGACAATCCCAGGCACAAATATAGGTTGGGCAGAGAAAGGCTGGAGAGCAGCCCTGAGGACGAGGACTTGACAGTGCTCATGAATGAGAAGCTCAACATGAGCTGGCAGTGTGCGCTGGCAGCACAGAAAGCCAAC
>VZRU01009151.1:144006-202988 GCA_013398155.1 Pedionomus torquatus | reverse complement strand
TTAGATATTAGGAAGAAATTCTTTCCTGTGGAGGTGGTGAAGCACTGGAACAGGTTGCCCAGAGAAGTTGTGACTGCCTCATCCCCTGGAAGCGTTCAAGGCCAGGCTGGATGGGGCTTTGAAAAAACTGCTCTAGTGGGAGGTGTCCCTGTCCATGGCAGGGGGGTGTCGGGGGTCAGAACTCAATGATCTTTAAGGTCCCTTCTAACTCTAACCATTCTATGATTCCAAGAAACGAAAAATCTGTGAACAGTTGGAGATGAAATTGCATAGAATCATCTCCAGGGTCCTGGACATGAGCATCTGACCAAGGGATGTATGAGAGCACATTAATGGGGATTATGAATCGGTGCCTGGGTTGAGGGAACTTTGTCTGCTCAAGGACAGTCTGTCTGTGCTGCCAACAGCTCAGCCTGCCCCCAGCCCAGCAGTGTTTGTAAGGTAGGCTTCTATTTATAAATGGTGCCAGATGTTTTACTGTTAAGTACATTCTTAGAATTGGGCCCTTTATTAGATTATTTTTTCTAAGGGCCAACTGTTGGGACAGGCTCGTAGTTGGTAAGGCTGAATTGGATGTGTGAAGTTGTATTTCTTTCTGGCCTCATTGGTAATATGTGTAGAAAATCCTGTGCCTTTGGTGACACATGTTCTTTTGTGAGCACCATGACTGGGTTGAGCTACAGCAAGAGAAGCGCAACCGGCAGCTTAGGTGAGGTGGAAGCGATTTTCTGCCATTACTGACTTGGGAGGTACTGACAAGAAGGGACGGAGCTGCCCCTGCACTGGCACCTTGGGGTTGATGCATTCATCGCTCTGCTTTCACCACAGTAATCACCTCAGAACCAGCCCCATGAGCTCACACGAGACACCTCCTGCTCACCAAAGGTGTGACCCAGCCCCAGAGTGAGCAGCAGGAGCTGTGAACAAACCTTCCTCATTGTAGTTGCAAACTCATTTCTGTCATGTACCACACAGGCAAAAAATTGCTTCTGCAAGCATGGACTGTGGTCTCATCCTGCCGATGATGCCTGCTTTTCACTTACAAGTTCTGAGCGTTGGATCTCCAAGTAACCATCCCCACACGAGCACACAGCGTCTGTGAGTGAATACAGCCTGTGCAATCCAATAATTTATTAAACTTTCATCTTGTAAAGCCAGTTACAAATTAAAAAAAGACAGCAGAAGGAATTCTGTAATAGAAATGAGCAAAATTACAACAAATAGTAACGGGAGTTACATTCCCAAGTGGGTTCAAGCTGCCTGCAGCAACCCAAGAGCCAGAACACAGAGATAGCGTAGAGTTAGGACAGGGATAATCAAGGCTATTCTGATACGTAAAGAGATGTAGTCAGTGTGCAGACCGACACAGAGAGTCACTTCCCAGGCTGCCTCTGCATTCCTGTTCTCTCTCACTCGTGACCTGCTCATCTTTTTATTCTTTGTGACAAAAAAGGGGAAGTTTGTAGGATCCTTCAGTAAAGCTATTTAAGGCAAAACTCCAGTTGAACGTATAACACACAGTAGTGGCCACCCTCTTTGGCTGGTTGTGTGGCAGGTGGGTAGAGTGTTTGCACATGCTGCAGTGTAGTGGGAATGAGAGAAAAGCACAGCTTATATACAGTGTTTTTTCCTTGTACTGTCAACCTCGAGACTACAGCGTCCTGCGACACAGTTATCAGTGACATGGCACAATTTGAGGATGAATGGGAACAGAAGCTGTCGTGTACTGACTCCTAATTTTCCTTTCCATGAAATGGCTATTTCATAGCTGACAGGCCTCAGCTGCCACTTCTTCAGAAATGGAGACAGCCCATTTTAAACACACACGTGGCAGGGCCCACATTAAACACAGCTCTTCAGTTTCATTAAGAAACTGAACCGGCCTTCGCACTCTGGGGTCCCAAGACTAGCCAAGGGTCAGAGAAAATGGCTAGCCACCAGGTTTCTTGGTCATTAATGCAACCAATTTATGATGTGACTGACACTGAATATTGTTTTAAACAATGAAATCAACTTTCTGAATTCAATAAACTGAAGATGTCTGTCATCTTTCACTGAGAAAAAAAAAAATACTAAAGTTCTGCTTCTTCAGATTGCAAGTAGCTATAAAAACCTCCAAGAAGCAGTTGTTTTGGCAAAACAGCACTGTTTTCAAGGTTTGCTGATGACCAGGGACCTAGAGGAGACTAGCAGGGGATATGGCGATTCAGTGGTGGGAGCAGTTTCAATTAGATTTTGGAGGGGGATGAAGGGTTTGGCACCTGCTTACAGTAGTACTGAGGAAGTGAAATTCTTGCCTATAACCATGTTAGGCACCTATTCACTCCATAGGAAACAGCTCACTTAAAACTAAAGGATCCCAGTCCTCCTAAAATCCTGTACAGAGAAAGAAGTATCTTAAAGCAGGCAGGCTGCTCACTGTAAACCCCCTCCCCCCCCACCCCGGACCTCCATCTAAACCCTGGAGTTTGTGAAGACAGCTCTTCTGGAAACACAACTAAATCCCTCTCACCTCCTGGGCTGTACAGGGGAAACAGAGTAATTAATTTTTAGGCAAGAGGAGCTGCTTGGCCTGTAGCCAGAACGTCACCTGGTGATTTGATTCAGGGGTGCTGCTCCCAAGATTTTCTCCTTTGTTGGGAGTATTTAGACTTTTAACTTAAAGTGCCGCTTTTTACAGTTATGTACCTTTGAACTTCTATTGAAAGGTAAAAAATCACTTTGGGTGCTTTTATTTGTTTGTTTAATGCTCTCTCATTGTAGGGTTTGACCTCTTAGTCGGACCACTTGTCTTCAATGATACAAAGGCATTTTCTCTTAAGACCAGATCAGATCATTAGTATATCCTGAAGAAAAGCCCACAGTGACTTATATTTTAGAGTTCCTTGCAAAATAAATAAAAACCAAATATTCTTTTAGCAGACCGTGCTGCAATCCCATCATCCCAGATGTCTGCATGTTGGAGATTCGTAAGGAAGCTTAAGTCTGCCTCCCGTAGTGCAGAAATGTTGCTTGTGAATTTTTCTGCCAGTGTGACAGGTAATGGTGAAAGCAGCAGGGAAGACAGGCAGGAGGAGAAGGGTGATGCTTCTGACTTTGCTTCTTTAAGGTACGTTGTTCATCAAACAAGCAAAGGGAAAACAAGTTTTGGGTCATTAATGTCTAACAACAGCTCTTACTGTTTAATGTCTGTGGGCAGAGGTGCAAATCCTATGGTACTGTAGGTGTCACTTGCATTTTTAAATACAGTAGTCAGTCAAGTGGAGTTCTTAAAAAACATCTTTGCTACACTTGTGCTGGCAAGTTGCAAACACCGATCATTAAACAACTGCCTCTCTCTTCTGGCAGTTCATTCATATCACCTAGTCCAGATGCTGGCCCGACTGTCCACACTGGTGGCTGACTTCACGCTGCAGCGTTTCTTCACAATCATGTTGATGTACGCTTTCATGATCTTTATTATCTCACCCACCTAGAGAGAGAAAACAGGAACAGAGGATAAGCACATTAAAAACCTAATTCTACTGAGGCATGACAGACATTTTGCAGAAAAGCATTCTCCTTGTCCAAAGTAATAGCAATGTAAATTTTTTGTGTAATACCAAATGTGGATGTGACAATATGGAAATGAATGTTTGACATGCTTGTGCTCTGAGTAGTGAGCACACTCGCGGTCGCCCAAAATTTGAAATTCCCAGTGCATTGGAAGACCATTCAACCTCCTTCACTTTCTAACCAGCATCATTTTTTTTCTGTTTATCCCTGTGTTCAAGGCTCCCTTCATCTTTTTTCCTTGGCTGCCCAGTCCGTTCAGCAAGAGTTTGTGCACGTAAATCCATCTAGACAATAGACATTAGAGCTTTACTCAAGTGCTAGAAAAACTGCACATACAACAAGTCTTATGCTTTCATATACCTGGGATGTTTCAAAGAACATTTCTCTCTCATCCACTGTAATTTTGAAGGTGTTCGGCTGTGGTGCTCCGAAGAAAACAATATGCTCATACTGGAAAGTTTCTAGTGGCTTAGGATCCCCTCGCTTATAGACAGACACGTTCTCTGTGCTGACTCCAAGCCAAAGATCATTTGGAAATCCACCCTCCTTGCACTGCAGGAAGAGAAACATGGAATTTTGCATAAATGTAGTAGAGGATCAAATCCTCTTGGATTCAAGGAAGAGATGACCATTTCTAGTTCCTGTAGGACATTTCACCTATTCACCCCAATAGTAAAAATAGGATGTCTGCAGAAGGAATTTTCTAAGTGCTCCTGCTGCAAAGATTCCAAAGTGACACAGCTGTGAGTTACATACATGTGAGTAAAAAATAATTGTAATACCTAACAGCTCTCATCAGATTTTGAAGTGATTTAGGAAGTCAATATTCCACTTATTATTTTACAGACAATATAGTGAATGCAAGCGACTTCCCAAGGTAATCCACCCAGGCAGCAACAAAACTGACAAAACTGGAGCTCTAGATTCCTGCTCTAGCAGGCTCAGCACAGTGACCCAGTCTGAGCTGGTTCTGTGGTACTGCTGCAGAACAGTACCACACTTCTTGCCAGAAAGGAAAAGAGAGCTTCATTTTACTTCCACTTTCACTATCCGCCTCCTTCTAAAGTTCAGAAAAGTTTCCCAAATTTTATTCCTCCTCTAATGAAGTGGGAATTTGTTGTTTCTCTTTACGCACCAGGAGGCACCAGCTGGCTTCGGCTGCGCTCTGTGTCACACCTCTTTGGGTAGGTGGCACTGCAGGCTTATCCAAGCTTCCAACTGCAAAATGCAGCGGTTTCCTGAAATTCGCTTCTGCTGCTAAGCAATGAAATATACACAGCTGTGCCTGTTCTCCAGACTGGCAGTAGTTACATGGGTTTATACATTGCTCACCTCAACATCAAAGAGGGTTGACCCGTAACCTGGCCACTCCTTTACAATGGACATGTATTTCACCATGGCCTGATGCTGAGAGAGTCCTTGCAGCTTTGTCCACTTCTGTGCTATGCTTGCCCGAGCAGCCGAAAGCTCTTCTTTTACCCACATCTCCATCATCTGCTCCTCTTCTACCTTTTGCTTCTTCACAGAGCCCGTCTTGAAGCTACGTTTCAATGTCCCCTCAAGGAAGCTGGTCCGTCTCCTCTCCAGCGTATGGCTGGTAGTGCCGCTGCTCTTTGTCGAGTGCAGTATTTTGGATTTTAGTCTGTTAACTGGGTAGATTCCATCAAGGGTCCAACTTATTTTAGAATAATCTCCATGAAGATACTGCAGCCGTAGAGCTGCTAGGCGCTGCAGAGTGTCCTCTGGTGCAGGAAAATGACCATCTATGAGGCTTTCATGAGCCTAAAAAACAAAAAGTCCCCCAAACTCATCAGAAAGCAGAAGCACACTTTATTCACAGTTGGGTCTTCGTAGAGATTCCTATGGCATCTGCCCAGCCCAGCAGGAAAGACATAACCCAGGAGGTCAGAGCAGGCATTTGAATAAAAAAGTCAAAGGCTTATGGGCTTTGTGGGGGGGACACCTATTTGTGTAAGCCTGGACAGGACAAAGATCTCTAAGGGGCCCCTATCCTCTACTGAAGTCTTACAATAATGAGTTTTTAGGTCTAGAACAGATGGGAGAGACCGAAATTGAGGCAATTTGTTTTGTGCTGTACCAGCTACAGCTCCTGAGTGGAAATTATATTCAACACCAGAGAATTAGATGTAATAAACTCAAGAATCTTAACCTCAGTCTCACTGCACACCAGCGCCTCCTACCTCCTCCTCTTTCACCTGATCTCTCCCCCAATCTTCTTGCTTCCCCCTGCCTGTTTTTATGTGAAATACATTTATGGGTGGTTTTGCTACATCCATCTAATGTCTGGATAACACCTGCTCTTACTGTTTACTCCTCTACTCTGCTAGTGAAAGCTGTGTAGACTGAAAGCCTTGTCAACAGGGAATTTGGTGCAACTGAGTTTCCACAGAGCACTATGATGTCCTGTTCCTGACCATTTCCCAGACATTCGTTAACAATACTTAACATTCATTTCAAGAAAGCTCTCACGGGGAATTACTGCCTGTGTATGTGCCACCCATTTGACTGTCAGTGAGTTTCAGTCTTCATGACACTGACCCCCTTTAACATAAATGAATAAATTTTCAACAGCTATGACTTTTCTGGGGCAAGATCAAAGTGTACGCTACAAGTAAGAAGGGATGGATTGCAGAGCTGGGTACTCTAGTCAGTTTAGTTTTGCTTCCCTAATTGCAAGGTCATTTCACACCAGTGTAATCTCTGGTCTAACCAGCATCATTGTGCTATGGATTAGACTAACATAAAAAACCCACAAGAATTACTCAGCAGATAAATATTGTCAACTACATTCTCTATTCCTTTTCTTCTGCAATGCTTCTCTGTTAATTAAAAGAAACTGGCCACAAAATAGGGTTTTTTAGGCAATTCCAGTAACGCCTCAAGGATATTCTGTTCTTGTAAGCTGACATGCAGATAGCTAGATTTTCCAGTTTTCTTTACATCTATGTTCTGCAAGCAGTTACTTCTAATGATTCTTATTGAATAATTATTCCAATTTCTGTATCTTTTGAAATGAAAGATAAATTTTAGAAGCATTTTACTGTCATTGGTCTTAGAGTTTTTTGAAGCCTTTGTTCCTTCTTGTTGCTTTTGTTCTAACACTCCTATTCCCTATACAATTTTGGACTGTATCTGCTTGGTAGATTCCAGCCAAAATTCCAACACACCAAATTCTTTTGTGAAAATCAGCATTCCCACTTCCAATGCAAATGTAAGCCAGTTTTCTGTATATTCTTGTGTGCTTCTACTCTTTTGGCTCTGGAGACGAAATCATTCTCACACAGAGAGCTTACCTGCTCAAACATGAAGGCAAACTCCACCCCATCTTTGGGAACATTCTCAATATCCAAGAAGCAATAAAGCTTAAAATACAGCTGCCACTGTCCTTCCTCCTCTTCTTCTTCTGAGCCAGCAAGTCTGTAACATAGGAAACAGAGTGACAGCGGATCAAACACCCAAGTAATCAGAAGCACCAAGGTACTGGGATGACCACACTGCAACTCATAACATGAAAGGTATCCCTGGATTTCTGAAACAGAGAGCACACAGAACTACATAATTTACCAGGACAATTTCAGTGCAGTAGAATTTCTGGTAACATCCACCTTTTTTTGAGTCACATGAATGTTAGATTCAGAAGGACCCAAAATTCTTATTAGATATCTTTGATCAAAAAATTAGATCAATGGTTCTAGACAAATGCAAGAGTTGGGGGCAGGACACAAAAGTATTTCCCATTTTCAACATACTGTTTCATGTAACCATGTGACTCTGAAAAGCATCAGCCTTGCCACCATTTGGAATGACTTTATTTTTGTCTTTAGAATAGATGTAAAAGAGACAACGGCATTGACAGTTTCTTTCACAATTTTTTGTTTCTGGCCACAAAATCACAGTCCACGGTAAGAAATTAGAGGTGCACTTCTATGCCCAAACCTTTGTTCTCTCTTCTGACAAAGCCATCATGGTGTAAATCAACAAGATCACCATCAGACTTAGCTCACTGTCCCTGAACTCTGCTAGTAAACTAGTACTCTTTGATAAAGGCACTACTAGTTTTCTCCTGACAAGCCTGATAAAGACTGCTTTCTTGTCACCCAAATAGATGTGACCAGGGTGTCCCATAATGAGAAAGAGCACTTGAACCTGACCAAATGGAGGTTCAAACCAGAGTGCATGGTTGAATCACTGTGGCTGCTTTACATAAAACCACCTAACTGTACTATCACTTAACAGAGTGTTACATTCAACTACAAGTTAAACATTTTATGAAACATTCTTGTACCTCTCAAACTTGGCCAAGATATCGGCCACAATCACCCGACTTTCCACGGCACGGTCCACCTGCTGATTATGTTCAAAAAGCGCAAACATATTGCGGCTGTCCTCCATTGCTAAACCTCGGATCAGCTTCTCCACCACCTGCAAAATCCGAGAGAGACAGATCACACAGGAGATCACACATGCTTTCACAAGGAAGAATCAGAAACTCTTTAGGACACTCATCATTTCATAGACCTCCATCACATTTCTCCTGTGGTTATCTCATTTTCAGATTAAAGAATTCTAAGCCTAAAAAATCATTCCCGGAAAGGAAGCCATGACCTATACTTGATCATCCTCACTGTTCTTCTTTGAACCTTTTCCATCTCCACTACCCTTTTGGATATGAGGCAATCAGCACTGTGCACAAGATACAGGCTCAAAATTGATTTAGATATCATGATGATATTCTTGGCTCCTCTAGTAACAATTCCACTACTAGTGTTTTTACCTCTGTTTAGCACTAATGTTTTCACAGATGTGCCTACTATAAGCTGGAATCTGCTTCTGACCTGCTAATGATTAAATTACTGATAGAATATCCCTTCCAGAAGGTTTACACTGTAAACTGGAATTTAAACTTGTCCAGAAAACCACGTTTAGCAAGTTTTCAGAATTATTACCTTTCCAATGGGCTCAACCTGGGCATAGACACTGCATAATTTTGAATCTGCAGAATAAGCTGAATATGAGTCCCTGCAGACTTTGTGGTTACAGAATACAGGGATAAACAGAAAAAAAAAAAATCATTAAAATAAAATAATGAGAAATTGGAGATGAACGGGAAAAAGGAGTCCCTTCAACAGACCTGGTATCCAGACACCAGTGTGTCACAATTGCTGGTATCCAGACACCAATGCTCACACCCTAATGCTACTAATGCATTACCTCCCCAGCGCTTGTGTGGGAATTGATGGTTATTTTACAGGAGCCACCTCCATGGCAGTACACTGTTGTGGTCATTTCTTCACGGGTGAGAAGAGCCTGTATTTCTTCCTGGGAGGGCACAAACTCCCTTGTCTTTGTCCTCTTCAGGGAATCACTTATGAATTGCGCATACCTGTCTATTTCTGAGCCTGGAAAGAGGTCTTTTACCCTAATTATAAAGAGAAGCAAAAAAGGCCCGTTACACAGTGAACCAGAAAGCATGTGCATTACCATATAACTTGGACTACTGTACATAAAGAGTTCGTAGACATAGTGACATCAAGTGCAACCACAGGAAGAATGAGCCTGCTTATTTCCTAAACCACACAACCTGCTTTTACCAGCCATTCCAAAGTCACTTTGGTAGCATTTCTAAACAACATATTAATTAAGCAGTTCGAACTTACAGGAGTGTAGTCCCAGTTGTAGACAGCAGGATTAACTATCTTAGTTTACAAAAGTGAGATTAAGAAATAGGCAGTCAAATGTAAACTTTTCCCATTTATTCTTAATTTTTTTTTAATTTGCTGGCTGTGCTTGAACCACTTTTATAGTATTTTCAAGAATCAAGGAGGTAGAAAGTAGATGCTTGTACATGGTTCTTGTCCCTCCAAAGCCGGCAGTCCTGAGTATAACATTATCTGCAACTCCACATGAAATGGCAGTATGGAGTATTCCTCAGCATCTCTTAGAATGAGGCCCTGGATGTAGCTATTTGGTGTACCGGCACAAATTTCACCTCACTCTTTCCTAGCCTGGAAGGAATCAAATAGATCTCATTGATCTTTCTCATCATTCATGAATGGAGTGAGGCTATGTGACTGCAGCTCAGCCCTAGTGCAGACTGCTTTGGAAAGCTGCATCAGATGCTGAACATAAATTGGGAAGAAATGTAAATTATTTAATTCATGAAAATTGGAGGTTAAAGCAGATTAGATATACAAATTGTAAGCATCACATGCTTAGTTAAACAACAAATATTGGAAAATTATACACTGGATTTACAGTGTATCTACTACTCCACAGGACACGTTTTGCTCTGTGGCAGATTCAAGGCAATAAATATTTCAGTTTATATGAAGGTATGGTCCTTGCCTTTCCTGCAGGTTAAGAATGTTTATATGGATATTAGTAAGCAGTAGTTCCTCAGCTGTAAATCCAGTCTCACGTTATTCTGTTTGGGTAGCCTTACTTTTCACGTCCTTTTGACGCAACAGATGGGTGGCAAGGGGGGAGTTTGAATACTAGAGAACAACCGGTAGTGAGAGCTGTGCACAGAGTTAGGAGGCTGCAACACCTCAGGAAGATGTTTGCACAGGAGGAAGGCGACACAGGTAACTACAACAGGCAGCGGACGACAAGCAGAGAGAAAGGAAGAAAGGAAACAGGCTGCAAATGAAAAGGACCTGTACCTTCTAAGGTGGAACTTAAGGTATCGCAGGATCCCTCTACTGGGCAGGAAAGTGCAGCTCATACATGACATCAGCTGCCAGTGGTGCAGGTTCCCAGTACTGTTGGGATGTGGCATGTGATTAGTTTGTTTGATGAGCTGACAGTACACTTCATCACGAAGGGGCTTCAAATCATGGCAGGTCTGCAGGATGCCTTGGATAATGGGTATGGGGTCAGACACCGTCTCGATTTCCTGAAGGGAGTTAAAGATCTTCACTGCTTCATCCTGTAAGCTGCTGTAACCCTTCTCTTGTTGCACTGGGGAACAATCACAAAGGTGACAAGAGGTGAGCATCTGCCTCAGTTTCTATCAGCCCAGCAACACTACTAGCAACTGCACTGGTCTGTCACAGAAGAACAGCAACCTGAGGATTAGCTCATCTCCTGAATTTAAATTTGTACTCAAAATTCATTAATGCTTCCCCTTTAAATGTGTAAATGCAGTTTTAATCATTATTTTCCAGCATCTAACTTGTCACCACTGCAAAACCATTGTCTGGATATGTGTGTTGAAATGCACAGTAATGTTCTTAAGGCAAACTATTGTTGAAATCTAGATCAGGCTTCACTGTCTGTAGATGAGGTGCCAAAAGTCAGCTTTTGGCACTTCACCTGCAGACACAGGTGAAGGGGTGGCCAAAAGTCACCTCCCACCTGAGAACTGACATAAAGCAGAGGATCACTAATGCAGTTCAAGCTTTAGGTGCCTGAATGGTGACACTGAAGCCTAGCTTACATATTTCCAAAATTCTTAGTCGTGCTCATGTTAGCTTCTACTCCTCAGCCAACACAGAATTTTGGCAAATTGCTGTACCACAGATGCAGGTTTTACCTAGACAGATTTAAATATATTTATATATTTATATCTATATGTATATATTAAATCTATATGTATAGATTTAAAATGCCTACATCAACACTAGTTACATCTTTTAAGCACCTAAATGTCTGCTTTGAATTGTTCAGAAGTACATGATACTGCCATACTGCTGCCGGCTTGTGTTCTCTCTTGTGCATCTCTGGGACTATAGGTCCTTCTCATGCTCCTACACCGTCATTGCTTCTCCAGTGACCATGCATTAATGGTATAATACAAATACACAGCCCCATAGCAATAAGTTCCACAGTGTAAGTACTCACTCTGTAATTTTTCTGTACTTCAGGATTTATTTTTTCTGAGCTTTTAATCTACCACTTATTTTAATCCCTGTATTGTGAGAGACAGTGAACAGCTAATTCCCTTTTCACTTCCTCCGTGACAGTCCCTAGCCCTAAAAACTTCTTTCTGAGGCTGAATAGTCCTCCTCTATTTAGTCTCTTAATTGTAGGCAAGTCTTTCTATGCCTTTGATCATCTCTCAGTAGGTTTCTACTTCTGTATTTTTATTAAGATGTGGAAGGCCAAGCTGCATTCAGGACACAGGTGTGTGATACATCAATACAGCCGCACAAAGACTTTCCTTTTCTAAGCTTTCAAAGCCTTGCATTAGCTGTTTTGTTTCTGTGCTCAGTATAAGAGGTGCTGTTTTCATAAAGCTATGTAAATTTGTGTTGAGTTTCCTAAGCAGAACTAGATCACTCAGACCTGTCACTGCCTATGTGGCACTCTTTTTCCCATATACGTTGCTTTGCATATCCAGATGGAAATTAATTTCTGAAAAGGTTTTGTGCCCCTGTCACACTGTGTTAGAGATACTTCTATAGCTCTTCAGCAGCAGCTTTCAGTTTTTGTATCCCAGTCTGGAATCATCAGCAAAACACTTTGGTTTTCTGGTGGCCTATCAAACAGTCTACCTCTTTCATGTTCCTAAAGCATCTGAAGAAAGGATTCATTTAGTCTGATTTTAAAGCAGCTTCTGTATGAATACCACCCCACTGACAGTTGTGTGGTGTAAACCTGTTGTAGTATTTCTACAGAAGCCATTTGCAACCCAGTTGCGACTCAAGGATGACAGGCTGAACATCCCCTGGATGGCCGATAAACTATTTGCTCCCATTTACTTTAAGATTCATTGTTGCTAAGATATGAGGGCATATATGTATATGATATGTTCCAGGCCAAAAAATGGACTGCTTCCTCTCTCTGAACCCTGTGGGACACACTGCCCCACATGGACTTCACCTGCACAGACAGAGCTCACAGACCACTTCTCTGGTGCTCAGACTCCATACTGATGTGGATTCCACAAAATGTGAGGGGATTCTGTCACATAGATAAAATACTTACAGCTGACACTAACATCTCCATACGGTAGTGGGAGCAGTGGGGAATGCAAAGGGTGCTGGGTATATCGCAAGATTGGGTTCCTCCTATATGTCTGTTCCACTACTTCAAAGTTTGTGCTGTTTTCCTAAAGAAAATAAAAAACAAACAAAAACCCCACCCCAATTATCATCAAATGGGGATAGTCTTTCACAGGATGTCAATACACATTTTAGGTTAAAGCTCACCTACCTTTATTTAGATTTCTGAAAGCCCACAGAGGGACTAGGTGACCAAAGCATAATTCACATATAAAAATTACTCTATACATTATTTCTGAAAATTAAACACAAGAATAGCCATACCAAGCACAGGATCTTGACTTCAAGCATGGCTTGCAGCTGATATTGCAGGCATATAACAGGTGTGTACAGCATGATTCCAGCCTGGTATGTCCTTCAGGCTTTCAACCGTAAATGTTTAATAGACTTTCTGACCACAGATCCATGATGAGCCTGTCCTCCCTGAACTTGTCTGGCTGCACTACAAGTGTTTACAAAATGGACAACCAAAATGCCCATGGTGTTTAAAATCTAGGCCTGTCACTATCATACACATTTCCATCAAATTCTTCCTATTCCTTCCCTAACTGTACTAAATGTTTCATTTGTCCTTGAACCCTGATCTGAGTTTTCCAAGATTCTCCACAATCACTCCCAGCTCTTTCTTACTGAATAGTTACTACCTAATCACATCTGATTTAGAGCACATCACAATGTTTAAGTTTGCATACACATTTATTCTGAAATATGCTTTGGCCTGTCTTCTAATATGATTCTATGTTTAATTAGCCACAGTTTATGGAATGAAGCCTTTTAAAAAATTACGCCTGCTACAGTGACACAATTTCTGCTATTTTGAAGGATATTTTTTTCCCACCTGCACTCTGCTATTTAACCACACAAGCCTCAGGTATGAAGAGGAATTTAGGGTACAGCAAAGTCACGTGGCTGGTAGGAAGAGAAATTTTTTATATTTGTGTCCAGGGGATGCTTAGGAAAGAAAAGGATGAAGCAGGGATTTGCAAATACTTGATGGTGTAATCCTGCATGTCATTTGCAATTGCATAGCAGCAGTAGCCTACACTTAAGTAGATCAGTTAACATGCTAATTCAAAATAAAGTTCACCTAAGATTTGGTTATTCAGTTGCACAGTTTAGGCTTCTTTTTTTTTTTCTTTTTTTTTCTGCCTAAGACAGCAACCCTGCTTCTGGCCACATCTTCAGCAATGACTGGGTAAGGCCAGGGTTATCTGGCTGCTCCCAACTCACTTGGGGAATGAGCATGATGCCACTTACCCTGATGTCACGAATGAGCTGCTGTGTAGGTGTTTCTATAGGAACTTTGCTGTCAATGACACCCTGAATGGCAGAGGCCCAGCGCATGGCTTCATTCAACAGCTTCGTGTACAGTCTGTAGGAGTGCTTCCGCCCATGGACGATGATGTTCCAATAGCCTGTGGAGAAACAAAGAAACCAGAAGGTGAAACTTACTTCCATGTTATCTCCTCTTTTTGCCTGTAGCACATGGCTGAGGAAAACCGTTGCTGTTCTGATAGCAACATATGATGTATTTGGTTAAAACTGACATTAGTGTCCTTCATTCCCAAACAATCACCAGGAAGATCCTAATCCAGTCCACGTTTTGGTACAAAGACAGCTTTCCAAGATACAAGTATCTTGCAGTATATGTAACATCAATACTTCTGGGCCCAACAGATAGCTCACTTTCACAGACAGGGTTTGGGCTACACTGTGAAAATCACTCAGAAAATGACCACTCTAAACACAGCATCTGGTCAGATTGCCGAATCATGCTCATAACTTTTAAAAATAATGTGTTTGACATAAACTGAGAGAACGGGTCAGGATGATAACAATTCAGTTTGCTAAAGGCAGCCCTACAGATCTGCTGGGATAAAAAACTGTTGACCATTTCTTGCAAATGAGCAGAATGAAGCTCTGCTCATCTCACTTTAATAAATGCTTCCAGTTTCTGGTCTTTTTAAAGAATATTCCAAGTAACTCCACTACTCAAATATCCAGTATTTCAAGTCTTGTTCGAAGGTTCAACTTCTTTGTCAGGGGGATTCACCCTTTGCCTCATAACCTGAGTTCCCTCCCAAACTCCTAAGGCAAGCAATGGAAGATCAAGCCACATCCTGCCTTCCCAGAACTGCACAGAAAGCAAACATAGGCCCTTGTCATCTTTTGTTTCTAACAAGTTGAGTTATGCTACAAAAAAGACTTATAGTCTTACTCTTCAGGTAACTCCACACACAAGAAGTCTACTCATTACCGCTTTCTTCTTCTTCTTACCTGTGTCTTTGAAGACCTTCTCATCGGGCTGCACTACGGAGCAGAGGCTATTGAGCACGAGTGTGCCAAGCTTGGCAGCTGTGCGCTCAGATGACTTGTAGTAATCGAGAGCAGTGTTTGTCAGAACAAACCAGCGTTTCTTCATCTTCAGAGAGGACATCTTGTTGCTGCTCTGAACCTCTTTATGAAGCCAGCCTAGCACAGGAACACAAAATGTCAATGGTTTCACCACAACAGAAATCCTGCCTGGTGGCTAAGTCCAGGACCAGAACTCCACCTCTCTGCAAAAGGCTCAAGCTGGGACCAGCTCTGCGTTACTGGCTATAGCAGTATCCTGCATAGTCACTGTAAGAAATTAGCTCAAAATTTTAAACAGCGCTGCTGCATCCTTCAGCCCTATGTTATTTTTTTATCAACGATCTGTGGATTGGTTTGCCATCACCATGAGGACATCCTCTGTTCAGGATGATTCCCTCACAAGTCACAAACATCTGAACAAATAATTTACAATTCATTCTTCCAAAGAGAGGCCAAAAGCCTATCCAAACCGTGATGAAAGAGGTTTGGTGATTCATGTCTTCTAGTAGAAGGACCTGTAAGCATTGCACCTCTTCCTCCCACAGTCATGAAAAATAATTTCTCTCTCAGTTTAGATTCCTTACAAAAGAAAAAAAGCCACTTCAACACTAGAAAAGAGAAAAATGACAGTCTGTGTTGCTAAAGTTGTCAAAAAGACAATTTTCTATTTCAAGCTGTAAAAAGCAATGTCCACCCACAAGGCATAAAGTTCAAACAATGTGTGATCAAGCCCAGAGGTTCTATATAAAGAAAATATAAAGAGACAGACCTTCCTAAACATATGCCTTTGTGGCTACAGCTACACGCCTGTCACACACTTATTTTACTGTGAACTGCCAAGAATACACTGACTTTGCAAAGGAGCATTCATTTTTTTCTTTAACTAATGAAAAATATGAGATACAATGAACTGTTGCCTTGCAATTAAGTATTTTGAATTTAAGTTACTTGATAATCTGCTTTTTATCATTCAGTCTCTCTGAAATGCTTAAGACTAGGACAGAATGGTTTTTGCTGATTCTTTTCTTTCTGTCCTCCTGCCTTGCCATCACCACTCTCAGACCTTTATTCCCTCATAGACACTTTCTGAAGATGTAAGGCGATTTGCTCATGCACTTGCTTTCCACAAACTGGATCAGAAATGTCTTTGCATGCTTAAGACCATGTGATAAGCTGAAAGTACTAAGGAAATTTAAAAATATTTGAGACAAATGAGGGAACATTTTGTAATACTTGTATGATCACTACTCATGCCTCAGCTCCTCCATCTCCAACTAAGCTCTAAATAGAGATTTAATTTAAATCTTTTGTTCAGCCTCTCAGAACCACTCTTACCTGACTATGTCTACCATAATCAGGTTAGTTTGTTTAGCTGAGGACAGCAGACAAAGATTTCTCTCCCTCTCTCTCTACATGACAGGTGTCAGAAGGAACAGAGCTCTCTGAAAACAAAAGCTGCAGTGTCATGTTATAGTCAGCCTAAGCCAGCTGCTCCCAAGCAGCAGCCATGCTCCTTCTGCCTATTCCCTGGCGGCATTTGCTGGACATGTTGAAAAAGGCTACAGAACTAACATCAGAAAACTAAATGTATAAAGAAGTGCTTATTTTTTTCCAGCTTTAGCTTTCTGAACCCACCTAACAAGGAATTGGGTAAGAGCCAGTGCCAGCACAACACAGGACGTGGCAAGAAGCAGGCAGGAAGGTGAAGAGGGGCAGAGAATGATTCATTTTCTGTAGCGGCTAAACCCTAGATTGGATTCGCTACAATCAAAACCTCCCTCAGATTATAAATGGAAGATGAATTTCACATATCTTAATTGCACGCATTTCCTTTTACCTCTCACGAGGAATTCTTGGCCATCAACCTTAGATTCGCCTTTTGGTTTCTGCAGCAGGGAGATCCAGTGATGCATCTCCTCCGGGGTGTCACTGTTGCAGTGAATCACTCGATTTGCTGTGATGATCACAAAAGAATTTGGTCTGCCAGAAAATAAAAGCATTAAAACTTGTCATAACCATACAAATATCTCAACAGCACACCCAAAGCCATGTTCTCTACCTTCCCTTAAACAATGCAGAAAGATTCTCTGAATGCAAATTGAGTAGTGTAGAAACACTTAAGAGCAACTCCTATGCAGCTGGTCTGCAAACTGATGAATGCCGAGACCAGATAAATAGAATTAGGCATCTTTCAAAAGCTGTTTTCAAAGACAAGAAAAGATTAATTATCTAATAGCCAGCTGTAAAATGTCCTGGGTTTATAAGCAAAAGACATTGTTCTACCACTGCCTGAGCTAGTACAGCCATTCTCCTCAAACATATTAAAATCAGCTATGCAGTAGCAAACGTAGGTCCCAGCAGGGTCAGCTAAAGTGGGTTTGAGACTGATTTTAAAAAGGAAGAGCTGATCCTGGCAAAACAGAGGAAAAACTGTTATGTTGTCCCTAGATGACTGTCCTTCTGGAAGATGTTGCCCAGAGAAGTTGTGGATGCCCCATCTCTGGAGGTGTTCAAGACCAGACTGGATCGGGCTTTGAGCGAACTGCTCTAGTGGGAGGTGTCCCTGCCCATGGCAGAAGTGGTTGGAACTCAATGATTTTTGAGGTCCCTTCAAACCCAATCCATTCTATGATTCTCCTGCAACAGACAAATGTGTCTTACCAAAAGAATATTCACAATTCTGCACAGAATTAATGCTTTACAGAACAATGGAAAAATAAAACCAGGACTGGTTCCAAGAGGACAGAATCAGAAAGCTTTGAAAGCAAACACAGATTTCTATGAGAAAACAGAGAAATTGAAAAGCAGAATGCAAGTATGAAGCAAAAGGTAAAAGGCACATATCAAGCCAACTGTCTGGCCATTGCATAAACCTATGAAAGATAAAAATAAACGGCATAAAAGCTTTAGTTGAAAAATAAGCATTCTCCAGGGAACTACCAGAGAGAGTCCAGCGTATGGCAACAAAAACGATTAAGGGATTAGAACACCTCCCTTATGAGGAAAGGCTGAGAAAGCTGGCACTCTTTAGCCTGGAGAAGAGAACGCTGAGGGGAGACCTTAGTAAGGCTGAAGGGGGACCTTAGTAATGCTTATAAGTATCTGAAGGGTGGGCTGAACAAGGGCGGAGCTGGACTCTTTTCAGTGGTTCCCAGTAACAGGACAAGGGGCAATGGGCACAAGCTGGAACACAGGAAGTTCCATTTAAATATGAGGAAAAACTTCTTTACGGTGAGGATGTCAGAGCACTGACACCCAAGGAGGTGGTGGAGTCCCCTTCTCTGGAGATTTTCAAGACCCGCCTGGTTGCTGTCCTGGGTAAAGAGCTGTGGGCAATCCTGTTTTAGCAGGGGAGGTGGACTAGATGATCTTTAGAGGTCCCTTCCAATTCTGACAATCCCATGATTCCTCAGAATTGTTTAACATTGATTCAAATGTTGGTAGTCCAGAATAGCATGCCTCAACAGAGGCACAGACAAATTCCAACCATTCAGCTTACTATTTGTGCCTACTTTTTTACTGGGACACAGATTAGCTATGAGGAGCCCAGACTGAGAAGTGGCTATAGCATTTTCATCAATGAAATTGTAGTTTGCTACCAAGATGTGCATTTTCTGAACTAGTAACTCAAAGTCCTGGCAACCCATGTGAAAAAAAAAATCAGACCACAAAGGTAAATAACTTAATAGCTAACATTTTACTTCAGCACTGTAGTAAGAATCTTTGTCCTGGCTGAACCTGTTAACGCTGTAGGAAATAATTAAAAGATATGAAAAGTAAAGTGATATGAAATATCCCATAATCTCTTTTCTGAAACTAACAAATCTGTGAACTAAAGATCTGTGCTTTGCTGCACTGCAAAGACTTTGAGCACAGATTTCTACCTTCATCCATTAATTTTCCACAATGCTGTTTCTTTCCCCTGGGTTTACAAGATTAACTCAGAATTACTCTGCTGAAAAACTGGAAGTGCTGCTTTTGCTGGAAATTTTTGTTTAGTTTTAATAATAAGTAAGACTATAATTTCTTGATATTGAGATCATGCTGCTTCCACTTTTAAGAGTGAAAGGAGAAACTTTTGCTCAAAGAAAATACATGTGTGGACTTATTTATATTTATTTGTTCAAAGATAAACTCTTAGGAGGTTAAACAAATGGAAACCCCACAGGAAACCCACCAAAACACGTTTCTGATCTAAGAGACGGTCAGGTTGCTGTACCTACCTATCAGGATTGTCTGAGGCACAGACAGAGTCAATAAGCCCAACATCCAGGGTTCCCTGTACAGTGAGAAAGACACAAATAACAGGAATTGCTTTGATCTTAAATTACAGACATTCTCCTTCGTGAGTAGGATTGGAACTGAAAACATTCTTCTGAATTCCAACAGCTTGACTAGTAATGAACATAGGAGAAAGGCAAGAGTGAGTCATCTTTGCTCCCTAACCAGCATCAAAATCTCCACAGGACTGGAGAATAAAGAGCTACAAATTTCCAGAGAGCATTATGAAGGTCTGAAGTAACCTTTGCTAGTATCTCAGTACTAGCAAAATAAAGAAATATATAGCTCTTCCCAACTTCACATCTTCTGTCTGGAATAACTGTGACCCCGACTAGTCCCATAATCCCATCAAAAACATTTTACCTGCACAAAGCAGCCTACACCTCCTTTTCCATTCACACCACAGAGAGCTACTGGTGATCAAGCTGAGCCACCCACTGCAACCACCATGTTCCCCACTGCTTACTGTCTCTTCTATCAGCTTTGCTGTTTCGTTACAATAAATTGTCCAGCTTTTTTATACTGCTCACGAACTACAGCACTGCATGTGCTGGAAAAATATGCACAAATGGTTAAACACGGAGGGTTCTAAGCATGCCCACAGACTGGTTGCACAGTAACTCACCACAGCATTCTTTGGATTGGCCTGTTCATCTTGCATTTCCCTCAGCTGCTGCGCTGTAGCACTGTGTACTCGGCTCAGGACATTAAACCAACCGCTGGCAATTGAAACAGACTTAAAGTTAGGATTTTGGGTAAAGAAGCTTGCTCTATAATATGATCAAGGAACCTGGAAAGCTGCCTGTAGGAAAATGTCTACACTCACAATTTCCTGAGGACTAGGCTGCAAAAAACCTCTTGGGCTGATCATACCAGACTCTAAAGTCCTTCTCCTTATTTATGCATAAAAATTCTGTGCATGTTCTTCAACCCACTGGCAGCTGCTCCCGCAAAATCCATTTTTCTACTTGCTATTCAAGAAACTCTAAGCAGGCAGTGGCCTTACCAGGCAGCACGTCAGCAGACTGAGAAGAGCATGCAGCAGTTAAAGACAGGGTCAGTTGGGAATCTTCCCGGACAAGAGTCCTAGAGACGCCTGGGAGCCTTCTTAACTAGTCTCTCTCTGATCTGCTCATAAACTTGAGAGTCATATGGCTGTCAATTAATCATGGGTTTTATTATAAGTTAATTTGGAGTTACTTGTCTATGAAAGGGCTTCTCGCTACAGACATATCTGGAGGCTAGTCTCTGTTGCAAAACAAGCAGATTCTTATCTGCAGCTTCCAGTGAGATCAGCAAACATCTAGACTTCATGGAGGATTCTCAAATCGGATACTCTATGACATCTGCTTCTCTGCCCTTTGCTAGTGCAAGCATTGGTGCTTTCTTCTCCCTCAGAGCAGAGACTGACAGGGCATTTACACTTGCCTTGCAATTCTGCAGTGTTATCTCAGGGCATCACCGTTCCAGCTGTGGAAGTGCTGGATTAAAAAGTTACTGTTTCTCCAGCTACTGCCCCTTGAATTTGCCTGTTTCTTGTTCATGTGGCTGTTCTTTACTCAATTTCTGTTAATTTATTTTTGCTTCCAAACAGTTTCCCCCTTCCTCTCACTAAATTCAAGAAATAACAACAGATGCTACAACTTCACAGAATTAGATTAAAGTAAATCAGAGAGACAGTTACACCGGCTGGGCTGAGAGAGCAGAAGCTTTGGTGAGAGTGGGAAAAGTCATGAGCAGATAGGGACAATAACCTCTTAATTGGGCTTTGCATAGCCAGAACAGGTTGTCCAACCTGCCCTCAAACAACTGATTCCCACTGTCTGGCCAGGACGCCAAGAAGGAAGGACATGAGTCATTTGTTTGCTTTGCACTGGGAAGATTTTATCAGATGACACTACAGACTCCGATAAGCTGCAGCCTTTTCTCTGTCTCCTGGATAAAACCCAGCTGCTCTCGCAATCATTTACAGACAACATGAATAGACTTTTTGTTTGATTCAAGATTCCATTTAATAAATAAATCAGCTATTAGATGTTCCAGTTTATATTAAGGTTTTGTGTGTCTCCTGAAGTAACCCTTGCATTCAGCGTGCTCACAGCCACATAAGAAGGTGGCAGTCCTGTGACTGACAGACAGGCTGAACCACCATCTCAGCAGCTGCAACAGTGTCCCCAAAGTAGGTGCGGTACCTCCCAGTTGCCACTCTGGAATGAATCCCCTCTTTTCTGCAGCAAAAGAGAAGTGACTGAGTTTCCCAGGCTCTCCCATGAGCACTTGGGTCAGACCTGCACCGACTGAACAAACCAAAGAGAGCTCCCTCTTATACCTGGCATCTTCGGGTGACTCTGCGACAATGTGATAAACTCTGTCTTCTGTCACAATGTCCAAGGCATTCTCTTTTTCATGAATGTCCACAATCTCCCTGGAACACAGCAAATCACAAGAGCCAAAACTGAAAACCTTTCACAGGCATAAATTCCATCTGGCCAATTTTTTTCCCATCGTACCATTCACCATACAGAAGGGAAATCACTGTTTTAGATGGCTCGAAACTCCAACAGAAACATAAAATTTCTCCAATACACATTAAGACTTTTAGGGTCCCCTTAAACAGATCTGTACAGTAAACCTACTACAAAAGCAGCTACTAAAAGCATTAAAAATGGATTTTTGTCAAGACACCAGTAGACTAGATGGAAGAAGAGATAACAGGGAGGTTGACATAGAGGGCTGTTTACCAAATGGGATGTGCTGCTCTTTTTGTCACTTTACAGACCCACATAATGCTAATAGGTGATTAGTCTCTCTTTCTTACAGCAGGAGCTGAGGAACTGGCTATGGCAGCAAAAAGAGCATTCAGGGCATAGTACGTGCTGCCAAATTCAAATCCCGCTGTGAGCTTCATACTGCCTCTGTGAAATGCCTGGAGAAGCCAGGAAACAGATGAAGTGAGGGTAGGGGAGCATGCATGGGGTATGCACTTAATTTGCCCCTCCTGGTCTGGCTCCATCCATGGCTTGGACAGAGCTTCTGCCAGATTATGAAATGCAAAACTGGAAAAAGAATTATCCAAGTAATTCCAGCCTCCCTCCAGAGCAGAACTAGAAGCTCTAATTGTCTTTCCTTCCCTTATATTTCTGATTCTCCTAGTCCCTTGGAAGTACATAGCAGCACTGGGCAGATACTGGCAGCACTGGGCACTTCAAGAGTGAATACTAAGGATCAAAAGGATTTACTTCTTCACTCACTTTGCTTTTCTTATATCAATTGTCCCCTTCAGCTTTTCCTCACTATCATTCTCAAAGTACATCAGCTTGGATTCTCGAAGCACAAACCAACGGCGTTTCCAGTTGCGGCGTGAAAGTGTTGACATGCCTCCACCCTTTTTATAGAGCCAGCCTGATTTCAGCGCCTCTTGCTTGGTGCGGAACCACATGAAGGCCTCGTTCTTCAGAACACACCAGCGCCGCCTCCAGGGGTTCATGAGACCTCCTGCAAAGTGAAGGAGCAAGATTTCATCAGACATGCAAGGACAGCCATGTTTTCATTCTGATCCTGCTTCATGGACACTGAGTTGCCACTTCAGCTCCTACATGAAACAAAGGCGTTGAAGGAGATGAACAAGGTCAAGCTGAAGTTCAGGCAGATTAAAAACAGAACAAACGAGTGAAAAAAACCACAAAATATAGAAATATATGCATTAGTCAAATATTTATGTATTGTCTTCAGGATTGTAGCTCAGAATGAGTCATTTAACCCCATACTAAGTGGTCACAATTAGGTCTCAGTGGCTATAAGATAACCAGTCTAATTCTCTGCCATCCACCTCCCGGCTTTTTGTTTTATTTGCTTGCTTTAATTAAAAGAATAATATTAAAAAAAGAGAATAAACAGAGAACTAAGAGGAGATTATGACAATGATTCTGGAGAAACAGAAGAGGAAAGCAGGTTTTCTAGACTTCATCCTTCTGTGGCTTTGGCTAAAGCTGCTTACCCTTCATGTAGAGATAGCTGTGAAAATAGGGTGGTCCTGAGCCATTGAAGATAGTAACTTGTCCATTACAAAACTCTTCATCTGTATCAATGTAAACATCCACTTCTTCTTCACTGTCCAGAAACTAAAAAGAAAAGAAGGAATACAGACTACTTGGGCTCTTCTGGCCAGAGGAAGAGTGGAGTCCAGTCTAGAAAAGTCACTTGATCAGAAGGTGCAAAACGACACATACTCCATTTACAAAAAAAGCAATACAGTAAAACTAGAGGCTTGTCAGCTTACCCATTAATGCCTAAAGCAAGAGTCTCCAGAGAATGGAATTTTCATAGCAGAAGGGAAAGTGACATTTGGTGGTGGACACAGCTAGAAAACTCCCGTTACCTGCAGTCACAAACCTCTCAATTTTCAAGGCAGAGGCCAAAGTTCAAAATCTGATTTAGTGAGAGAAATTTTCATTATGGAGGACTTTTCTGATTTTTTTGGCAGACATGCCAAGATGCGGGACAAGACGGAGCACTAATCTAACCCCAGCAAGGAAATGTCTTGCATTGAATTGATTAGGAGAAACAGCACATTCCAGGATAAATGAACCCTAAAACCAAAGAGCTAAATTACTGAAATAATAGTATAGTATTTACTCATTCCTGTTCTCCAACTAGATAATGGCCCTCAGCCCAAGAAGGTACTTGACACATGAAATCGCAAACTACCCTATCATTTCCTTTGCTTTAAATACAACTCCCTTTAATCAGCTTTTTTTCATTTAATACTAACAAATTCAGCTTCTTAGACCTTTTCCTTCCTCAGACGCATGTTGCTTCTTTTCATTTTCCCTTCTGTCCTCTCTGTGACCCCTCTGCCTTTCTCTTCTGTCTCATTCTTGTTCCACTCATTCATTCTCCCTCTCCTGCCAGTAAGTTTCAAAAAGCGGGTACTCTTGGACCAACAGCTACTGATGGGATCTTGACCCTGCTGCAGTTACCTCTTCCTGTGCCATGACACAGTATCAACTGATTTTTCATGAGTCTTACTCACTGAGGAGCTCAATAAAATCCTCCACTTCTATTTACCTTTTAAGAAGAATGATAGAAACTGGCCTAGGCTGTGACAGAATGATTCATGACTTGGAGATGACCTGACAGTGATCTGCGAGTACCTGCCCACAGAGAAGGTACCTTTACTCAAGCAGATTGCATCATAAAAAATTCTGATGGCTGGCAGCTGACACTAGGGAAATGCAAACAGGAAAACCATGCAATTTTTAAAAAAGGGTCACAATCTGCCTATTGGAAAAAACAGCAAAGGAAGTAAATTGAATTCCTTAAAAAAAATCAATAGTTTTCTGAAAGATATTTTGTAGTTCAAGTCTCTGTTCTTCTCAGGGACATAATTTATCTGAAGCATTTTTATGGCTGTCATTGGCTTCACACCTGAACTCCTCACAATCTTACATGGGCTTATCCAACATCCTGTTCTGCAAGGGGATTTATTGTTTCATTATTAAGCAACAAGCCTGAGGGCACTCAGGAAGCCCAGAGCCTAGTGTGGGATCTAAGCTGAGATGCCTCAGTGTGAGGCTAACAGCCCAGCTTTACTACCTTCTCATTGTCCCTGCGCACCAGGACCCAGCCTAGACCAGGACAGAAATTTCTTCATGCCTCTGAATAGCTTAACTGGTACACAGTGCCTGAAAATAAACCTTTGACTCTGAACAGTAACCACACTGGAAAAAGAGAAGTTTTAGTGATGGAAACAAATCAAACTCCAGCCTTTCTCATTTCCTCTTGTGATTGTCCACTAGAAACTCAGGCTACTTCTGTGAAATCTCTCTAAGGCAGAACATACACCTACAAGGTAGTAGTTGCCTGCTTCCAGTCTTCCTAAAGGGTGCTACATTAATACACGGCAACAGAAGAAAGTCTAAAATAGCCTAGGTACATATGTGCTAGCTTGTGTACCAGTAACACTGGACAGTCACAAGCCCTCTGGTGTCCAGCCTGTCTCTGACTTTTCCTTTATAATAAAAATATATAATATATATATAATAAAAATATATAATAATAATCCTAGCTGATTATTGATGTAAGAGAGAATTATATAATTAGTAACACTGCCCAGGGCAAGCAGGCATACACTGAAAAGGCAAGGATGTTACAAATAAAGTCACACTAATGTCTGGAGACATGAGGGGAGGGATCCTTACCGAGTCCAGGCTGCCACGGTTGGAGTCCAGGNAGGGTGGTCCTGAGCCATTGAAGATAGTAACTTGTCCATTACAAAACTCTTCATCTGTATCAATGTAAACATCCACTTCTTCTTCACTGTCCAGAAACTAAAAAGAAAAGAAGGAATACAGACTACTTGGGCTCTTCTGGCCAGAGGAAGAGTGGAGTCCAGTCTAGAAAAGTCACTTGATCAGAAGGTGCAAAACGACACATACTCCATTTACAAAAAAAGCAATACAGTAAAACTAGAGGCTTGTCAGCTTACCCATTAATGCCTAAAGCAAGAGTCTCCAGAGAATGGAATTTTCATAGCAGAAGGGAAAGTGACATTTGGTGGTGGACACAGCTAGAAAACTCCCGTTACCTGCAGTCACAAACCTCTCAATTTTCAAGGCAGAGGCCAAAGTTCAAAATCTGATTTAGTGAGAGAAATTTTCATTATGGAGGACTTTTCTGATTTTTTTGGCAGACATGCCAAGATGCGGGACAAGACGGAGCACTAATCTAACCCCAGCAAGGAAATGTCTTGCATTGAATTGATTAGGAGAAACAGCACATTCCAGGATAAATGAACCCTAAAACCAAAGAGCTAAATTACTGAAATAATAGTATAGTATTTACTCATTCCTGTTCTCCAACTAGATAATGGCCCTCAGCCCAAGAAGGTACTTGACACATGAAATCGCAAACTACCCTATCATTTCCTTTGCTTTAAATACAACTCCCTTTAATCAGCTTTTTTTCATTTAATACTAACAAATTCAGCTTCTTAGACCTTTTCCTTCCTCAGACGCATGTTGCTTCTTTTCATTTTCCCTTCTGTCCTCTCTGTGACCCCTCTGCCTTTCTCTTCTGTCTCATTCTTGTTCCACTCATTCATTCTCCCTCTCCTGCCAGTAAGTTTCAAAAAGCGGGTACTCTTGGACCAACAGCTACTGATGGGATCTTGACCCTGCTGCAGTTACCTCTTCCTGTGCCATGACACAGTATCAACTGATTTTTCATGAGTCTTACTCACTGAGGAGCTCAATAAAATCCTCCACTTCTATTTACCTTTTAAGAAGAATGATAGAAACTGGCCTAGGCTGTGACAGAATGATTCATGACTTGGAGATGACCTGACAGTGATCTGCGAGTACCTGCCCACAGAGAAGGTACCTTTACTCAAGCAGATTGCATCATAAAAAATTCTGATGGCTGGCAGCTGACACTAGGGAAATGCAAACAGGAAAACCATGCAATTTTTAAAAAAGGGTCACAATCTGCCTATTGGAAAAAACAGCAAAGGAAGTAAATTGAATTCCTTAAAAAAAATCAATAGTTTTCTGAAAGATATTTTGTAGTTCAAGTCTCTGTTCTTCTCAGGGACATAATTTATCTGAAGCATTTTTATGGCTGTCATTGGCTTCACACCTGAACTCCTCACAATCTTACATGGGCTTATCCAACATCCTGTTCTGCAAGGGGATTTATTGTTTCATTATTAAGCAACAAGCCTGAGGGCACTCAGGAAGCCCAGAGCCTAGTGTGGGATCTAAGCTGAGATGCCTCAGTGTGAGGCTAACAGCCCAGCTTTACTACCTTCTCATTGTCCCTGCGCACCAGGACCCAGCCTAGACCAGGACAGAAATTTCTTCATGCCTCTGAATAGCTTAACTGGTACACAGTGCCTGAAAATAAACCTTTGACTCTGAACAGTAACCACACTGGAAAAAGAGAAGTTTTAGTGATGGAAACAAATCAAACTCCAGCCTTTCTCATTTCCTCTTGTGATTGTCCACTAGAAACTCAGGCTACTTCTGTGAAATCTCTCTAAGGCAGAACATACACCTACAAGGTAGTAGTTGCCTGCTTCCAGTCTTCCTAAAGGGTGCTACATTAATACACGGCAACAGAAGAAAGTCTAAAATAGCCTAGGTACATATGTGCTAGCTTGTGTACCAGTAACACTGGACAGTCACAAGCCCTCTGGTGTCCAGCCTGTCTCTGACTTTTCCTTTATAATAAAAATATATAATATATATATAATAAAAATATATAATAATAATCCTAGCTGATTATTGATGTAAGAGAGAATTATATAATTAGTAACACTGCCCAGGGCAAGCAGGCATACACTGAAAAGGCAAGGATGTTACAAATAAAGTCACACTAATGTCTGGAGACATGAGGGGAGGGATCCTTACCGAGTCCAGGCTGCCACGGTTGGAGTCCAGGCTGGTACCATGGGAGTGCCTCAGACCTTCCTCACCATTCAGAGGCTCAGCTGAGGCACTACCTGCATCTCCACAGCCATCAAACTCCTCATGATCATAGTCAGACTCCACATCTGGGGGAGAAGTGTAGATCGGCTCTCCCAACTCTTCACCGTTACTCCGTGTATCTGAGACAGTGCTGTGCATGCTTTCTGCTGGGTCAGATAAGGCTCTCTGCTCTTTGGGGCTAGCAGTTCTTTCCACAGGTTGTCCTGTAGCAGGGACAACTTCTCCCATTTCCCTCTGGAGAATTGGAAAGCTTGTGTTCGCACCTTCCTCTGAGTAGTTTTTGCTGTTTCTTGTGCTATGCTGATTCAAGACTACCAAACTGGAAGCTGGTCGTCCTTCGTCATCAGCATGAAAACCCTCATCCACTTCTTCTTCAGCCAGTGGTGCCACCAGGCTGCACTCAATGTTGAGTGTTCCCTCACTAGAAAGCGAGTGCTCTAAATTCTGCACGCTTTCATCCAGATTACCAAAATCCAGCAGCTCCAAGAACTCCTGGGCCACCCTAGATGCTTCTTTTTCCAGCCTCTGGATCTCCTCTTCTCGCTGTCGATTGATTTCATTCCTGGTGTTGTCACAGATGATAGACATGTGATCCTCCTTCTGTTGCTGCAACTTCTCAATCTCCTTCTCCAGTCTTAAAATCTCCTCCATCTGACGTCTCTCTTCTTCTTGCAAGGGAATATCTACCTCTTCAGTCTTTACTGCTTCCACCTAAAAGAATTTGTAAGAGTGTTAAAGCAGCTTCTTCAACCTATTTGTATTCCTTGCCTGGACCTTTCATTCTTCCTATCCAGGCTGGATGGGGCTTTGAGCAGCCTGCTCTAGGGGGAAGTGTGCCTGCCCACAGCAGGGGGGTTGGAACTGTACAATCTTTAATGTCCCTTCCAACTCTAACCATTCTACGATTCTACCTCCCATGTGGGAAAAGGTGGGAAAAAAAAGGTGGGAAAAAAGGTGGGAAAAGATTCTAATCATCCTCTCCTTTTCTGATCAGCGTCTGCCATCGTGAAAATGCTAAAGAACTATTAGATCTTCCGGTACCTCATTTTTTTCAGCAACCTACCTCCTTTCTGAATTGTACAAAGTATTTCACTGGCATCAGTGAATTTTTGGAAAAGCCTTTCTGTCTGCTGTTCATGTTACAGCCCTTTCTACACTACAATTTCTATAAAAGCATTCTGGAAGTCCATCCTCTCTCTTTCAACTATCACACACACATACAGGAGAAAGGAACTATACGTGAATACATACATGTGCGGCCTACTTAAGAGCTCAAGATTTCCCAGAAATTCATTAAAAGATTTAGGGATTTTGTTGCTTCCTGAGCTGGGGGTCTGACCATCAGAATTCAGGTCTGGAAGGGATATTGCAATGAAGCAGGACTGTATTCATCCCAGCCCCACCCAACCAAAGTTCCACATGAAACTTCTTGGCATTCTTTAGCATCACTGGATGAATGATGGCTGGCTGGCTGCTGAAGACTCTGTCTTCCTCTATTCTTTACACTGAAGTAGCAGGAAATTTCTAGCAAGTACACGATACACAACTTTCACTGACATTTAGCTATAAGATAAAGCCACTCTCCCCTCCGTGAAAAACATATACACATAAGAAAAAACAAAAATAAATTCCACAAAGATTTAATGTACTTCCAGATAGGAGTATGACAATGTAGCCAATGAACTGGCCCATTTACGCTACAATCATTGTTTTATTTACAGTTACCCTGTTATTAGTTCTCTGCTTCGTTCTCGCTTGTGGACAAGTGCATTTTTATACTCTAATCTGACATCTGTCCTGAACAGAGCTGGCCTGAGATTGGGGAACAACTGGTTTGGTAAAAGAAATAGGATATACTGCAGTTTTCACACACCTCAGGGTAGGTGGTCTGCCCTTTGATGTATCAAGTACCAACAAACAATTAGATCAGTTACAAGGGGCTTATTTTAGCTATGGTAGCAGCCATCTGCACTCTTATTTTGGCTGTTACAGGCAACAATCCAGCAAAACAGACTGTGTCACAGTGCAGCACATCACAAGGTCATGCAATAAGCTCCAGAAGTAGACATAAAAAAAGGATGCTGTACACTCAATACAGAAATTTTCAAATCAGAACTATGCAAGCTGGTACATGAGCTCTGAGAAAAAAACCCCAACCTTATTTACTCTGTGTACCTTTGCCAAAGCCAAACACCTGCAGGTTTTGAGTGAACAAACCCCATTTTTAAAATAGCATTGCCACAATAACAATAGTAGCTCCAGGCAAAGTGTAGGCAATGAAGGACCCTTCAGAGATACTCAAAGACATAGGAAAAAAATAATTTACCTGAGACACCTGGAGTGGCGCATTCAGTTGCTCCTTTTCTCTGTTAAAAAACAAGACATGATAGTCAGAGACAGACCCAGTTCTCCTACATAAGACTTTTCGAATTACATGGACACATCATCCCACTGCGAATAAGGTTAAAATAAGGTACCTGTTGTAAGATTGATTTAAAAGCTTTTGTAATTTAGTAAAAATCCAATTCTCTGTGGTTGGCATGACCTTTGTGGATACAACAGATTTTCCCTGTGCACTTAACTCTCAGATCAATCAGGAAATTGGATTAGTTGGAACAAACCAGGAAGGACATTGGAAACAGTGACAGAAAGACACATCAGTTAGACTCGTAATAAATGTAAATAGAATCTTTTGAAGTACTATACATCTGTGGCTATTACATGAGGTTGTACAAGCCTAATTGACAGATATCAGGAAACTGTTTGTTTTTTATAAAACAGAACAGAATTATTGTAATATCAACATTGAATTTGTGTTTTGTTTTGCTTTTACTATATTAAAGCCCCCCCAAAAGTTATCAAATTTTTGTACTTTGGGAAATGACTAAGCTGAGGACTTTCTACATGGAAGACCTGGGTGCTCCAGCTTGCATAACTTCCCAGTGACATGCAAAACAGAGTTTACTAGTAAAGGATGCAAGAGTCAGAGTTTGTTAGTAAACATGAGTAGAGGAAAAAACTATCACACGGTGCTGCGTCTCAACCCAGATCACAAAGGTTGTACTCCAATGGAAAGCTGTTGCTATGGCCAGTTGCCCCATAGCAAGCACGCTACAAGCAACTGAACGAGTAGAAAGCCAAATGCCACAGTCATGCAAAGGGAGCAAGGATAGGATGCGGCTGGAAGGAAGAATCTGCCTGCAGCAACCACCGTACAGCTAAATTCAGACTGGCTGTGGTAACTTTCAAATCTATAATTCAATCCCAAGCAGAACAGGAAGGCAACAATATTTATTTCCCAGGCCCTGCAGCTTTCCCCAGCCAAATTCTAAACTGCAGCTGCAAGTCACAAAGTCCTTAAAGCTCTCCCTCTTACAAGCTCTCTTTAAAAAAAAAAAAAAATATCAAGGAAATGTTTATAAATGAAAGCTGTCATAAGTGAGATCCAGATGGTTCCAACTCTGCTGACAGATGTCTAACAGTAGTCATGCCTTAGATAATATAAGGGTTCAAGAAGCAGAGCCATTTTAAAACAAATCCAAGAATACCATCTACAATCTACACACTAGGTCTGCAACTGTTCCTCGCATTTTTCAGGCCTCTGATATTTCTTGCTGCTTTCCATTCATCTACAACTGACCCACACTCTTCCTGAAACGTGATACCCAAAACTAGGGAGAGTGCTCCAACTGAAGCCCTACCAGTGCCAAGCAGAATAGAAGAATCACCCCCACATTTTACACAAACAATTCTGTTTATAGACGGCATTTGCTTTCTCCTCTCACACAGCATGACACTGGTGACTAATACTCAGCTTAGCCTCCAGACCTTCTTCCTGCTGTTGAAGCAGACATTCCTCCTTCTCTGTGCATTTGATTATTCCGAACTGTAGATCTGCGTATGTCTCTATTGAATGCTATCCTATGTTTCTCAGACCATTTCTTTAATTTGCCAAAATTATTGGAATTGTAATCCTGCCTAACTATATCCTTACAGCCACTCACCACACAGTTTCATCTGAAAATTTTGTAAGAGTACTCATATTTCCTCATCCAACTTATTATGAAAACATTGCACTAGTACCATATCCAGTACAAACCATGGAAGAATCCCATCCAAGAGTTGTCTCCTATTTAGCAAAGAACTTCTATTGTTTACTAATTAAAATGCAATAATACAAGGCAGTAAAACCATAAATCCTAGTCTTGCTTCATTTACTTTTTTTCCAAACCACATTCCTTACAGTGTCCTAGAGTACTGTCGTAACTTGTCAAAGCCCTTACCTACTCTCTACTTACCCAAAGTCAAGTTACCTACGCTTTATGGCTTTTCCCTGTCCACAAGGCATGTCATAACCTAACACAGAAGGAAACAGATGACTTTAATGCCATTTGTTCTTCAGAAATCCACATTGGCTCTTAATTCCTTTAATCAAGCATTTACAACTGTTTCATTGAATTTGTTTCAGTATCTTCCTGAAACTGAGGTTAGGCTGAGTGGTCCACAATTCCCTCCTTCTTCCTTTTCCCATTTTAGATTATGTTTGGAATTTTCCAGTTTTATGGAAACTCCATTGCTAACAACAAAGGAGAAGAAAGAACAGCTACTGATTCAAATTGGTTCAGCTGGTTCTCGAAGTACCCAAACATTAATTTCACCAAGTCTGGACGGCTTCTTTGTAATCTGATTCATCTGAGCATTCTCTAACATTTTACTTCCCTGCTAGGATCTGAATTATTTCACATTTGTGCTAATTGTATTGAGTGTCCAACACATAAACCTTTAGGGGAAGACACGCATCCAAAAAAGAAAAGCTAACTTTTCTCAACAACAGAATTTTTTCTTCCTGTTGAACAGTAGACCAAATTGCTCCATGTCTCCCTTTTACTAACAGTGTATGCTCAATTACTGCATCCCGGCTCTGAGTTTGTTATAGCTCAGTTTGCAACTTGGGCCTTCTAATTTTGCCTCTCCACGTGTGTTGGGTGTTTTTGCTTATTCTCAGTAGATTTGCTGATTTGCAATTTCTGTGGACTTCCACCTCATTTTTGAGGTGGATTCAGGATTTAGCCAAGTACCTTTTTGGCTACTCACTTTGAATGAAACCATCTGAAATCAAGTAGAAGGTGAAAGCAAAACGAGCAGTCACCTCATTCCTAGAAGCACTGACACTGCTTCACAATGATGCCGAGTTCAACTCATCTTTCATGGGCTGGGAACTACAGGGCAGGGGTGGAAACACTCTAGAATGAATAAGCTAAATAGAACCTTTTATCTAAAACTAGGTAGGGACAAACTCTACTTAGCACAACCTAAGTAAGGAATGCAGACCCAAGAGAGTGTCTGTGGCATTCAGTATCTGCAAACTAGTTACTGACATTCTGAACTTGTACAGTTTTGTGTTACTGATGAGGCTGTTGTTGAAAATTGATAGATTGATGAAACGGAACCTTCAGCGCTGTTCAACAAATTCCTTGACCAAACCTTTCATCACTGGTGTCACTGACTTCATGTCTACTCCCAGCAGATATATCACCCGACAGTCTCCAGTGAATCTACAGGCAATCTCTTTTCCTTGTGACAGGCTTCTAACCTTAGAATTTTCTGATGCTTGTCACACACATTAGCCTGCCAAGATCCAACTTCAGGACAAGTACGTACCAAAAGCCTCTAGGATACGTAACCAACAATTTATGAAAAACTAGAAATGTCACTGGATTATTTGTTCAAATTTATACAATAATCTCATAGTTGCAGCTTTATGCTTCTTAAAACAAAAGATTATAGACCTCCCCAGTTTGGATAGGACGTGGGTAACCATGGAGTGAACAGTAAATGATGCATGAGGTGCAGGATTCTCAACAGGCGTACTGTCACTGGTCACAAATTGGCTCTTTTTGTCACATTAGCTTTTCCTTTTGCCTCCTGATCTCTTGACACATCCATATCCCTGATGAGAGAGAAACAGCAGCAGGAACGGGGAGAGCATGTGCATTCTCCTGGGTGTCCAAGTGCAGCAGCAGCAGAGGTGCGCTGCCACCTCGCTCTCTCACCCAGCTTGCTGGACACACCAAGGTGCTCATGAACCCGGGCACCTTCCCACACTGCTAATCCCTCCAGATGTTGGAAGACTGCATAACGCTTCCTTTACCACTGCAAAGGCAGCAAGAAAATTACGCATCTCTGCCCCGCCAGTCAAACTGCCTTTTTTGTGTATATTCCAAAGCAGATAAACACTAAAAATCAGAGGTACAAATACACCAGAATTAGCTTTCCTAAAGGAAGCGGGACACTCCTTTTCCACTCCGCTTTTCTATTCTGAGTTGCCTACAGCCCACACCAAGTCGGCCCCCTGGCACCGGGACACTGTTCCAGAGTTACCATCACGTCGGTGCCCCAGACCCACTTTTACACCTCTGCAGCGTTAGCGCTCGGGAACTGTGAGTGCAAGATACCATCTTGTACCTTTCCTTCACCTCTTCCTCTTGCTGCCTCCTCCTACGCTCCTCCTCTTCTTGCCATTGTCTCTCCTCTTCCTCTCTCCTGATCCGTTCTTCCTCTTCTCGCCTCCTCCTCTCCTCCACTTCCCGCTTCTGCCTGAGTTCCTGCTGCAGCAGATGCTGGTAGAGGCCACGGGCCCGGCGGCCGCGCCAGTGCTTCTGCAGGGTGACGGCGGAGGCCTTCAGCTGCTGCAGGCTCTTCTTCCAGAAGTACGCCCGGTAGTTCTTTTGGATGACAACAACACTGGCTAGCACCTTCCGATACTTCTTCCTAAGAACAGAACCAGACACTTAATGCGCCGCGAGGCAACACCTGTGTTGCATTGCCCGCGCCCGGGTGCATTGGCCAATCTTATCACATCCACAGAAAAACGAATTTGGAAAAAATACTGCTCAGAAACGACACGACTTCTGCTCCTCTACTGCCACTACCCAGAAATCATATTCTTCTCACTGTTCCCACTCCTATGTCTACCGCTCTTTTGTTTCCATGGGCACCTACCTTCGTGAAGACCCTGAGACGATGAAGAACAGAAATTTGGCACATGGAAAGAGGAGGTCCACTGGCCCAGTCTCCTCGCATTGCACATCACACACATTCCCTGTGCAGCTGGCTTGATCACTCAGTGTGGATTTATTACAATAAAACCATACATGGCCTTACTATATGAAAACAAAGTCCCATATTACCCCATCTTTTAAGTGGCCAAAAGCAAATTACTTTAGGAAAAGTCAAAACGGGGCAAAAATAGATCTGGTCACATTAATCTCATATCATTTCGGGAAAACACAGTGATAGTACAATATTGATTGCTGAATGTAACATTGTAACAGGCTCACATAAACACACAATGCACAACATTTTGCTTAAACAAGATATCAATCAACTCTGCAGAACTTTAAAACAAAAAATACATGGGTAGGGCCCCAAAAGAAAAGACTCATCATTTCAGTGTTTCTGTAGTCTACTGAAGTTCTAGAAAAGTTAATTCTTGCCTCTGCATTACAGAATAGTTTTGTCAAGAACCTGAATTTAAAAAAGTGACTTGTAGAAGTTTGTGCATGATAGACAAACTGGGCACAGTAACCTGGATCAATTTGTAAACTAGATTCAAGCAAATATTAAACAATTCAAAAGAGCCAAATATAAAGTCTTCTCTTGGAAGAACAAAAGGCCAAGCACACCTGATGTGGGATTATGTTAGGAAGCAGCAAGTCAAAAAAGGATTTAGGGGCCACTGGGATCATCAGGTGAAGGTAAACTCCCCACACAATCTTATGCTTGCAAGTAGAAATCCCGTGCAGAAGGTGCCTGAACCGCTACTTCTACCCTCTGCTCAGGGAATAGCGCTTCCATTTGAAGAACAATTTTAGACATTCAAGTGATTTCTGAGGACATGGGGCTGGAACCAGAAATTCTGGCTTACAGAAGGAGGGTGTTTGCTCCATGACCTTAAGAAAGAGACGGCTAAGGAAAGGCTTGTTCCCAAAATACCCGCAGCTTTGGGTGGCATCTCTGTTCATCCAACAGGGGAAAAAACAAGGTTTCACTGACCTGAAGCTATGACTATTCAGTCTGGAAATAAGTAGACATTCTTTAAAGTAATTAAATTTATTTAGAAAACTTAAGATCTTGCTGTAGGGAAATAATCATCAGTACTATTACAATCAAAACCTTTAATCTGAAACAGAATTTGCAGAGGGAAATCCTATGTGAGTGTTACCCAGGATCTTGGGCCAACAGGCTACAATAATCCTGTGAGGTCTTACAGTCCTAGAAAGCATGCTAGAAATAGCATAGTATTTTTGCGTATCCTTCCCACAGACCTCCTGCAAACCTTTGAGGAAAGGCACACCTCAAGGTCCCCTTCCCGGCAATCAACCCCCGTTCAAATGGCAACAGGGACCCATGCTGACAGCTTGCCACTTCCCTCCACATCAGGTATGTCAGCCTACTCAGGAAAATCAGGAGAGGGATGCTAATAGCAGTAGTGTGCAGAGGTCACGCTCTTTTCCATAAGGATGAAGTCAAAGGGAGGAAGAACAGAGGCAAGAAGACAAAAAGGAAGAGGTGGTAAAAAGTGGGGTAAAAAGTTTCAGATAAATTGCTCCTAGGCTGCAGTCCCCTCTCCCTGGCTCCTGCTCTCCTCCCCACGCCCTGCACATGGGGTAGGAACAGCTGCACACGCACCTTCTGCCAAGGCAGATATAAGTGCATCAAAAAGGGCACTCTGACTTTTACAAAATGCATCTGCCAGAAACTCTCTCAAGTGCAACACGTGCCAAGCCCTGCCCAGCTACAGCCCGGCTCTGCCTCCTCATCTGCCAGGCCAAAGTGCCCCCTCATTCCTCATGACCGCAGCCAAGCTTGCAGATGCCCTTCAGCTGAATTGCTGTGCACAGGCCATGCATTTCATTCCCCTCCTTCGGCCTTCCACTCACCCTCTTGCACTGGTCAAAGAAATTCAACTTGCAGCCCACGCCAAGGAGTTGGGAAACATCCTGACCATGTATCACAAGAGAAGGTGGGGCGGCTGCAAAGGCTCAAATGCCGCATTTAGAATTTAGTTAATTATTCTGCTGATGAGCTGTAGTTATCAGTTATGTCTCCAAGGACTAGAGAACACAGGGCTATGGAGTAATTTCCTACTCTCTTTTCCCCTGAGCGATAAGGTCCTATGGAATCCAGGGACACAGCCAAATTTGTACATGGATCCTGCAAGCCTGGGAACAGTTAGATGAGTTGTAGCTGGTGAAGCTGTTACCTGCAGCTCAGAGTCCCAGAGCAGCGCTTAGCTATGAAAAAATGGGGTCATCTGAATGTGCTTGATTTTCTTGTCTCACATTTTTGCGATCAGTCAGAGATAGCAGGCTGCAGGGAATCAGAGCACAGAAAACATTCTCACCATTAGGACTAGTTCTCCAGCCTCACAGAACAAGTTCACAAAGGGGGAGAAACCAATAAAATTCTTCCTGTGGTATATGTACCCTTCTACCCTTCTTGTACTTTGCAAGAGATTAAATGAATTCAAATATACTTTTCCTTGCAAAACTAAGAAAAATGGTATCAAGCTTAAAGCAGCGCACACTGGTACTCCTGACCTCTGAACAGCTCTTCACAGACCATTCACTACTTGCCCAGATGAACTCCCTCTTGCTGGACCTTCTACAATACAGGTGTAGCACAACTGAACTCTTCACAGAGAAGTCTTCCTGTCTCCCTCCCTAGCTCTTTCCTCAGTCACTGTTCTCCCCTGCAAAGACCTGTTACCTCTATCTGCTTCTGAGGATTTCCATTCTGGCTGCAGAAGCTTGTTTCTAAAGATGAGGCTCACAAGAGCAACATGTGGGATAAGGAATTCAGATCAGTGGAGACTGGAGGACCACAAGATTTCTAGCCAAGAACATCACTACTGCAAAGATGTCTCCATCACGGACCTGCAGGGCAGCAGCTACCTTCTCAGGAACTCGGAAAAGCAGTAATCCAGTTTGCCTGCGGTGATGTTTCCCGGAAAAATCAATTTTCCTGTGCTAATCCCTACTCTTCTCTCCAACTGCTAGACACAAAGTAAAACAGAGCAGAGGCCCTGACACAAAGAACTTGCAATCTCACATACAAACAATAGAGCTAGCTCATTTGTCTTCCTAGAGGGAAATAAATAAATGAATAAAAGCCCTTGAGACCAAATGTGTATTTTGCTGATATTCCACATTGGCAAGGCAGGGTACAACCCTTGCACACATTTCCCAATGCAAAAAATGAGCTACCTGGCAGAACTGGAGCTCTGAAAAGAGCGACTGCTGGAATAGCTCTGCTGGCCAGGGATTTCACCTCCTCACACGCCTGACTGACAGGTGTCTGGAGCACAGACCAGCCAGGAAAGAGCATCTTACTGGGATTAAGTGTGCATGCCACAGCCATTAAGGAGTCAGCTGTTACACTGACTGCGAGGGGCAGAGGAGGGGCGGTTTTTCTGCAGTTGGTTCTCCCAGCCCTCCTCCGGTCAGGTGCAAAAGGGAGCGGCAAGAGGAGATTACTGGTGTAAAGCTGGCCTAAAACCAATTCTGAAGAGTTAATTAAAAGGAGAGGGAGATCACGAGGCAAACAGGCAGGGCGAGGAAAGAGAGTGAGCAAAAGCAGAGCAGCAAGTGAGGAAGAAGTGATTTGCAGGGAGAGCAGAAAGCAGAGTTGACAGGCACAAGGAAACGGAGGGGACCCAAAGTGTAGGTGGGGCTCAGCCAGGAGAGCCCTGAAGGCAAGGAAAAGGTGTCATCGGAGGCAAGCAATGGGTACAGAGGTCCCCGCAAAAACCTGCTGAACAGCGCTGAGGGAGGGTGCAAGTGTGCACAGAACTGCAGAAGAGGTGGCAGAGGTGCAGAAGGGTTTCAGCACAAGTGATGCCGGCAGGGAGGGCAGATACTGCAGCTCCCCCTCAGAATACAGGAGGGGAAGAAGGGAAGGATGCGAGGGGACCAGAGAGCAAAGCAGGGGGTCGGGGCAACCCAGGCAGGCAAGCACAGGGATGGTGGGGCAGCCCCCAGCACTGACCTTGCCATGTAGCCCAAGACGTGGGCTCGGATGACTACAGCTGCTTTCCTCAACTCCTCTTCCCGATCCTTCTCCAGCTTCTGCTCAAGAGCTTCCTTCAGGAAAACCTGACGCCACGGGGAGGAGTTTCAATAAACACAAAGAGAGGAAAGAAGTCAGTCCCCGGGAGAGCCGGGAGATTTCATCCCCGGGTGACCAGCACGGGGTGCGCTGCAGCGCCAGCCCCGCCGTGCCCCCGCTCACAGCACCGGGGAAAAGTTCTGCGGCGGCATGGGCCAAACTCCCGGCCCAACCCCCGCCTCCCGCACTCCGTGGTCAAGACTTAAAAGAGAGAGAGGGAGGGAGCAGAGGAAGGAGGGAAAGAGGAGGGAGGAGGAGAGCCCGTGCTTGCGCCTGGGATTAACTCTTTCCCGGCTGGCAGCTTTCCCTGCACCATCCAGTACCTCCCCGCAGCAGGCACCGATACCTGCTTGGGCGATTAAATATTTGGCGGAGAAACTCCTCCGCATTTCAAGGAAAGGGAGGAACATTCAGGTTTCTAGACGCCAGGAAGCAATTTTAAGAGCAGTCCTGGATAATGGAAGACAGTGGAAAGCTAAAATCCCTGTCAAGGTGCAAAGCTGAGCGCCGGGTCCACCAGCTCTGGGTGGAAGCTGAAGCCCTCCACCAACCTCCAGAAACTCTGTTTCCTTGCTGAGGAAGTTCAGCAGTGCAGCGTACATTAGGGGAAACTGAGGTCTCCAAATATTACTTCACTGTTCTAATTCTCAAGCATCTTCCATCACCTGTGTTTCAAACCTCTGCTCAGTGCTAAGTGCTTGTGTGAGGGATGATGCTGCTACCTTAGAGACAAAAGGACTGAGATACAAGCAAGATAAGGGCATGTTTACAGGAATTTCGATGACTTATCTGAGCTACTTAAAATCAGCTGGCTTGCATTGTGTTAGCACAGAGTTCAGCACGAATGGCTGAGAGAAATGCTTTGCTTTTTGAGATGAGTGCAGCCTGCATGGAGCTCCAAGGTGCTGTGAGTACACGCTGCCAGCAGTACCCAGCCTGGATTTAAGTTGGCTAAGGTATGTCTATACAAGCTGCAGTCACAGCAGCAACTGCCATATGGCTCTGCTCCTGTGACCTGCTGCCTGGCATGGACTAAATCACTGCCAGGGCCAGCAGCGGAATGGACTATGCTTGGGAAATGCTGCCCCGCTGGGCAGCACAGGCTGAGAGCTGACACTCCTCAATCTGCAGAACTATATTAATCAGTAAAAAACTCCTTACAATTTCTTTTCCATGTGGCTATGTGGAGAGGCCAGAGAGATGTTCAGTGGTTTGAATGGTCATTGAATCCACTGTTCTGCGCAAATTCTCCTTCTCCCCACTTACCTCTCCTCTCTGTATACCTTCCTTTCCCTACTGCTTTTCACCTACTCACTTCTTTAGGCTCTTTTTTTCCCTTCTGCAAAGACCACCATGTTCTGAAACCTCTCCCTGAGTTAGTTCTCATTGCCAGGGGCTTCCCTGGACTCTAATTCTTCCTGGGGAGCTATTTCTACTAAGATGGCCTTAAGAAATGAGCTGGTTTATAATGACTAAGTAACCGTGGGTAGACTTAAAAGAAAGTTCATTATCAAGGCACTGCCAACCATGAAACTGGCATCTTTCCCTGCAAGTTGTACATCCACTCCCTCTGTCAACTCGACAAGCTTTTAAAGACTTCTTTGAGGCAGGGATTGCTCTTTCCATTACATTCCAGAATCAAGCAGCAGTCATCCATTTCAAGAACACAACCAGCAAAATACTATCTCTGTCCATTATCTTCATCCAATTGAAAAAAAAATACTCTGTCCATCAGCATTGGCATCGCTAGTCCATCACATTGCTAGTGAGCATAGGCTTTGCTGGGCCAGTAAGAAGGAGGAAAAAAACCCCAACTTTGAGGCCTGCAGAGTTCAACAAGACCCAACTCTAACCCAATAGGGTTTTCTATACATGCTTGAGAATGAGGGGTTAATCTCAAATAACATAACAATATCTAGTTATAAACTACTGGCATTTTGAGGTGGTGTTTTTTTTAAACTACCCTAGATGACAAAGACAAGTAAAATTTATTCAAATCCAGAAGTATTTTTGATGCCTTGTGGAAATAACTTGGAAGGAGGCCATTTTTTTGTCATAATTTAATCACTTTCTGCAAACATGAGATCACTTTCATCTGAGGAAGGAATCATTAAACAAACATACACGGTTACTTCTGTCATATCTGCTCCTGTTAGACACTGGCCACGTTTTAAACCACAGGGCAGCACCACAGTGCTCCTTATACAACCTCAGTGCCTGCGTACACCCTCAGCGCAACAGTGAACATGCTAAGGTTACCTGTACATCAGCAGACACAAATGTAACTGTGTGTGCACCCATGTGTACATAAGTGGGATCATATGATTCTTGGGGACAACACTGGAAAAGCAGGAAGTGGGTCACTGTGACCTGGATGCCAAATAGTCTACAATTATATGGAGGAGAAACCTCCTCCTTCAAACAGGCCCTGCAAAACTGTGAGTTGAAATGTGGAAACGAATGCTTTCTAACCACGAGGATTACTGTGTTAACAGCCTTGGGAAATCTGTGTTGTGGGTATGGGCAAGTATGGCAGCAGGTCCAGGTGCATCGAGGGAAGGGGCACAGAAGCTGCTGCTCCATCCCAGCACATCCCCAGTAAAGACAAGGGCTTCTTAGCACAAGCTCTTCCATCATCACACTGCCTGTTTGCATCCAAGCCCTCAACTCTGCCACACCACCAGATAAAACCTGCCTTATATACATTAATATCTCGTATAAACATTAATTTGACAATTGCCAGCACAGCAGCTGCTCTATTCTTAATGTAAAACACAAAGATCACCCTGCCCTTCCTCCCCCATTTCCTTTCCCAAGCTTCACAATCCTCTGCACTAATTCACAGAGTCTTTTCCTTCCTCCTCCAAACAATTGCTAGGGATATAATTATCCTTCCATTCATTTTGCAGGAAGTATTCCCCCTTCTATAAGCTTTGCTCTTCACCCACCCTTTATACTTCTTCCTAGGTTACATCCCCATTGACGTGTCAGTAGCTACTCCTGACTCCATAAGCCAAGGTTAGCTCTCACCTGGTGCTGAGAATCACTATCTGGGTACCCACAGCTGCACCTGCAGCAGCCAAAGTGTCAGCAAGAGCACACAGGGGACCTCCTCTCCAGAACACTCTGTGCCCTTAGCTAGTAGCTTCACTTCAACCTTACCTGAAAGCCTTTAGAAAAACTAGGGCTCCTTTCTTCACCAACCCAAGCATTCTAGGCTTGTGTTACCTAGCAGCACCTGAACCGTGAACCCAGCCAAAGCACTCTGTAATCCAAAACCAAGGTGCAACAGCTGGATACAGGTAGCAGGGAAGGGACTAAGAGGAAGCACCGCTGCTCTGCTTGGCCTCACCTTGACATCTGCTTTCCCAGGGGCAGACTTTCTGGAGGCACTGTTAGGAAGCAGAGTTGCAAGAGTGGTCTCCGAGGGAGCAATGAAATGGGTTTGCTACCATCTGAGCATGGGGAAGAACATCAAGCAACTTATCTGAAGAATGACAAGGCAATGGCAACAGCAGCTTGGAACAGCCAGGGGCTGGCCAGCAGTTCTGCATAGCAGCAAGGGTGGAACAGCTCAAGACAGCCTTGGAGTGATAGAATTAATAGAATCATAGAATAATAGAATGGTTTGGGTTGAAAGGGACCTTAAAGATGATCTAGTTCCAACCCTTCTGCTGTGGGAAAAGACACTTCCTATTAGAGCAGGTTGCTCAAAGTCCCATCCAGCCTGGTCTTGAACACCTCCAGGGATGGGATGGGGCATCCGTCCAGTCCTTCAAAGCACATAGAACTGCTTCCCTGTACCAGGACACATATCTAATCCAAACCATGCTGGGTATAAAATAACTTCTACAACCATGCAAGATGACTCAACTGCTTCCCAACTCTTTTCATTTTTCCATCTCAGTTGTATAGAAATAGAAAGACTGCCATTCTTAATTATTTCCTTCTTCCCATAATATTCAGAGTGGCCAGCAAACAGTGCCTTAGCAGAGAGACTGCTGTTTACCAACATGCTGCATACACCTCTTCAGCCAAGATTTTGTTTATAGGACAGAATTGTCAAAAAAAGTTACATTAGAGTACATCCAGTATTTTGGCAAAATACAGTTTGTTTGTTGGGTTTTTTTTTTTTTTTTTCCTCAAAATTTACCACCTGTATTGTTTTCCCAAAAGAATTTGTGCAGTTCAGGGAGTGAGTGAAAACAGACAGGCTCAATCCTTCAGGCTGCACAATGGAGACTGAAGAGAAAAGGGATGCTACAGCTGCCAAGGGCTCAAAGCAGCCTGGATTTCCTGCTTGTAATCACTCTGTTGTAGTCCCTGGACTCCAGCTATATAAATTACAACCTTCTATACTCTAAAAGGTGAGTTTGGTCCTCATATGCATTTCCCTGCTGCCCTTGCTGTAGCCCAGCAATCTTGCATCTCATGTCACGCTGGGAAGAAAGTTCAAACACTTTCTTTACCAGCTCTAACCACCCCTTTCTAAAGTTTCCCAGGCACAAGCAGCTCTGCAGCATACACGCACTCCACACAGGATTTAACACTAGAGTGCTATGAGACCGGCATCCACCAAAGCAATGTGGGTTAACTAGAGACAAGAATGACTGAAAAGGTTTCCTGGTTTGCTGGGACTAGTGAGGAGACACCAGATTCCCAAATCAAAGATGGGGAACACTTTAATTAAAGGGCAGAAATATGGCTAAATGATAAAACCTTCTTTCTTGAACATCAGTGCAGGTATGTGAAGGAAGGCCTTAGAAACTTCAGGTTAACACATCTCTATCCCACAGCAATAGCCATTGTTTTCCTTGGTTGTCACAGAGTTCATAGCCCAGACTACTAACTGGGATATTACCACTCTTTTCAGAAGGGAGAGAAAGAGATCTCATTATAGTCTATATAGAAAGAAACTTCAGAGTCTATCCACTCATTAAGAAATGATGGCTCAAAGCAACTAATTTGTCTCCTGGACAAATTAAACATTCATATTCATTAGAATTACATCCAGTTCCATTGTGCCCCTGGAAATACTCTGAAGTAGCTTTTTGAAGACTTAAGGGCAAAAAATGCAGGAAAAAATGCTTTAATAGGTCACTGCCTGCTCTGGTTATAGATTGCATGCTCACTACTTAGAAACGCTGTCTTTACTGGACACCATCCATCTTGGAATATTCTTTGAAGAATTTACTGGAGTACATGGAAAGTCGTGATTAGAGACAGTTTCCCACTCCCAGATTACTGTAGCAGTATACCTGACAACGCTCACGTCTATATCTGAGTGAAGCTGTCTCAAAGCTGGAAAAAAATTAGACTGAAACATCCAGCTCCCTCCTCGTTAAATGAAAGATAACATTTCCAGTTGGCTGCCTGGAGAAAAAACCCAAGACTATACCAGGCAAGAGAGAAGTGTTAAACATTCACCAAAACAGAAGCAAGATCTGCATTATTCAAGTAGGGAGAAGCATTTGGACACCTTTGCCTAGAAAATGTATGCTAGCATCTGGGCTAACTGCACAAACCCTCATCTGAGCTTCCACAGCAGAAGGCTGTCACACATCTGGTGATCTAACTACCTCTTCACAGTTTAGATATATACCAAGCAGCAGCTCACTGCCTCTTGCAAGAATTTCAGTTGGCCAAGCAGAGCGAAATACTTGGTGCAAGAGGCAGGAGCTAATGGCACACATTGCAGTTGCATACAATGACACCTGTGCTTGCTCTCCTTGGATCCATAAATCAGATCAGACACAGCAAAATCAATCTGGCTTGGTCAATGAGAAGGAGTTTAGATAAAATCAAAAAGCCTTCCACATCTGTAGGAACATAGTATGGGAAATATTTGAGATGCTACAGGTCAGTGGCATAGTCCAATGTATTTAAAGGGTCATCACTGTTTTGCCCTTTCCACTGACTTGAATCTCACCGGATGCAATCGCATCTCTTTGCAGCTGGAACAAAGCCATTCCCTGCCCCACAATGAAGAAGTACCTTGGTTTTACCCAATCGCCATTCTTTCTTGCTGCTGTCATAGGTCTGAAGAAAGCCTGCACACACAGCTTTGCTGTTGTCTGAGAAACTTGGCCCCTTCACGAGCATCTTGTACCTAAGAACCAAACAAAAACTCATGAGATGGTGTATGACAGTAACACCCCTGGCCCCCAAATCTTGTAACTGTAATTATCCTCCTTCCCTTAGTCCTTCTTCCTCTGGGATCTCTCTTCGTATGTGCTTTCCAATTTGGAAATTTCCATCCCCCAACCTTTACATGTTCCTACAACACTGGCAATTATTGTTGCAATCCCAGTAATAAAATACAAACTCAACAGCGTTTCTCAGTAAAGAACAACTGTCTTTCTGAAACATGTGCTCTCATCAGACACAAGTTATTTTGTTCAGTATAGGGGTGGCATTTAATGCTCTAAGAGACAAAGGAAACAATGTTCAATGGTCTCCTCTAGCCTTAAACTTCAAGAAATCCTTTTGATGCAGCTAATTAAAAGAAATAATCACTCTTTCCAATATTCACCATCAACTATACTGTCCATTAAGTTTTGCTTCAGCCAGCCAGATTGAAGATTTTAAGTATGATATTTTCTTTTTACATATTATGACCAGCTGGGTATCACAGCATCACACAAGCAAATCTGTGGCAAAGCTACAAAAAAAAAAAAAAAATTAAAAATGGACCATCTGGCTATTTTTCCCCTCTGACTTTTACCCTAAAGGCAAATCTTCAAGAGGTCTTCCAAATCAGTCTATGATATGGACAACAAGGGCATGGTTAGAAAAACATTTCACAAATTATCTACACCAGTAATAGCAGTTATAGAGGCAAGAAATATATAGAATTGTACACCTTGGGGCTGTTACAGCATGTGGTACAATGATAGCAATTACCTGCTGAGAAAGTCCTGGTAAAGGCGTCTTATAGGAAAACCTGCTCTCCGAACTTTCACTGTCTCTAGCATCCCTGAATAACGGAGCTGATTTAGCACCACATCTGGATTGAAGAGGTTCGGCGCCTACATAATGGTCCAGATTCAAAAACAAATAGGAAGAGAGTCAGAATAAGTGTTGATCTTGGTATTACTTCTTTACTGACTTGAACAGACTGTTTCTCTGAGCATAGTCACAGGTCGTGTATCTGTTTAATTGTAAAAAGTCAAACCTGCATATTTGGGCATACCAGGTAAAGAGGTGGCAATTTGGGTCAAGGAGAAAGCAACCTCACAACACTGCAGGATGCAGAAAAAGGGATGAAAGGGAAGAAGACAGAACCAAGAAGAAAACAGTCTGCAGACCGCTGTCAAAGTCAGACCATTGCAGTAAAACAATGATACAATGCATCAACACATACGAAATGCAGAAATCTGACTCAGTTCTCTTTGCACCCTCTCTCCAGTCAAACTGAAGGCAGCGTGCAGAATTCTTTTCTGGCATAAGTCCCCAGCAGGCTTTCCTCTGCCATATCATACATGGTTTCAAAACACTCAAATATAATGCCGGGTTCAGAGCTCCCCACCCAATCTAGTTAGCAGCACATCCTCCCGTCACAGTTCACAATACAAGCGAGAGCCAACCAGTCTCTGAGCACTGTGACTTGCTCATGAAGCATCCGCCTCCTCCACCTCAGTGTCAGGGATCTGCAGGAGACGCTTCCTACTGCACAAGCCCTGCATTCCAGAACATATTGTCTACAGGCACCACAAACAGAAGTGGTTGCATCTTCTGCCACAGCTCTGGGCTCTGCAGAAGTTTGGTTCATCTTCTGGGTTTCATAAACACATAAAGAGGTGGAAATGGCTATAACTTATCATACTCAGCACGAAGACTTTTCATCTGATACCAGGAGGAGAGCATATTTTTTCCACAAGTTTAAAACAAGCAGAAAGAAAAAAGGAAGGTGAAGGAAAATTGCTCTTATCCTCAGTCTGGACCCTGACAGAAGCACCTGTCAGGGCTTTGTGTGAGTGAGTGCTCATGAAGGCCTGTGCTGCATGAGTACATTTTGCTGGAAGACAGACTTGCCTTTTCTGTATTTGGTTTGATGCAGCGGATGAAGAATGGATTGGAAGTACTAAGCGTGGCCATCAGAGAATGGAGAGAATCCTAAAAAGCGAGAAGACAAAACCCTAAGGATCAGGCACTACAGGAGGGAAAGGGGATACATTTGATGCAATAAGGTCTTCATGCAGCCCTCCCATTCTTAATGTCCTTTGACTCTGCCTACCAAAACCTCAGCAACCCAGGAGATCATTTCCTGTCCAAAACACACCCACACAGTTAGTTTACTCTAACACTTTTACATGACCGTTGTTGTTCTCAAAGCTGTATAGCTGATACAAGTTATTGTTACAAGTCTCTTAAAATTTAAATACAGGAAATTAAACCTGTGAAAATAACTTTGGATTTGCAGACAATTGTACTTGCAAGGTCCCCCCAGTAAAATTTATTTGGAATTGCCATTATTATACCTGTAAAAGATGTGGCCTAAAAGGATATACACCCTTAGCTGAAACACCAAACCAGTATGAAAGATCAAAGAAGCTCAATAACTTCGTATACTTAGCAAAGTATTCTTTTCCTCTGCCACCCTGCATGTCTTAGCATCTCACATTTTACACCACATGGAAATCCTTGGGGCAGTGGCACTGTCTTTTCTTAGCACAACATTCCTGCACATTTTCATTGCTGGACACAAAACAAGGATGAATTGCAGCCTCTTGGCTGCAGGCCTTGCTTTACCCATCTGCTCCTCCCCAGAAGCCTCTGCTCTCTTGGAAAAAATCCTACCCTGAACTGGGAACTGACAGTCGGTCTGCGCCTCTGGGTGCCCATCTTCAGTGTCTCTTCACTGCAACGACTGCAGACTCTTTCAAAAAGGTCATAGATGAAGTCCAGCCTAAGGGAGAAGAAAAGAATTAAAGAAGATGCAAGACACCCACCACCTGTGAGAAGATGGCTCTCATTTTCAGCTACTGCTCTGTCCCAGTCTAAACCACCTAATTTTTACTCCTGCTGTGCTACAGAGTGGCTGCAGGATGCAGTTCAGCTGGGCACAGTGAGGAAATTAATACTTTCCATGTGGCTGCCCAGACTCTGTGGGCTGCCCTGTATGCCACATTTGGCTGCCAAGCCAGAAACCCCATCTCATGCTGTCAAGCAGGATATTACACAATAGAAGATCTCCATTCTGCACTGGCTAGGACACCTTCCCCAAGAGCTATATGTTCCCAGGAAAAATTACCAGCCATACTGTGTGCTGTCATGCCCCTCCTGACCTAGCTCTCATGGCTAACACCAGTGACACGCTTATGCAAGTGCCACCACAGCCCTTCTGTGGCCAAGGATTTCTAGAGCTACCATCAGTGTAGGCCAGCTCTGGGGACCTTCCACCGTTTTGCCTCTCCTTAGACAGTGGTGCTGGTTCTTAAAAAGTGGCACAAAGTTCTCCAGCACTCCTTGTGCCTGTTTATTGCTAAGACTGCTTCTTAGCAGAATTTATTTTTCTGGAGTGTTAAAAAATCCTGAGTCCTTCTATTATGCTGGACAATGCTGACCACAGCTGTGGCTTCAAGTCCTGAGTAAATTGTTCCCCAGATGCCCCTGCCCAAGTCAGGCAGCTATGAGCAGCTCATACTCTCAGCTCCCTTGGGTTGTTTCAAGGCTGCAGACTCAGCAGCGGGCTTCAGAGACGATGCTATTCTGAAACAGTCTCATCAGACTGGAGCCCGAAGACAATACAGGCCATGTATTTATGTTGCAGCATTGGAATATAAAATTAGGGACCATGACTGGTCCCACCACAAGGGCTCAGCCAAAGGATAAGGATGGAAGCTCTCCACTAGCAAGAAGGCTGGAAAACAAGCAGCATCTGTACAAAGGTTAGGATTTGACAGCACAGCAAAGAGCTTTGAATCATTTATGGGCAAGTTTGCTACTGTTGAGACGGGGAGGTAGGAGGAAGAAAAGGAAAGGAAGAAGAGAGGAGGGAAAAAGCCAGCATTGCCTAGAGGGATTTCTGTCATGCTTTTGTAACACTTTTCAAAACTGGGACAAGAGTATCGATTAAATCTGTGCCTCGACTGACTTCTCCAGCTCTCCTTTCCTTTGCCAGGACACTTAAGCACAAGGAGAAGGACAATAGAGAATGATGCCTGATGCTCAGACAAAAGCAATTCCTTTCCTTGATTTGGTTATTAAATGAATGTAGCATAGTCCAGCATAATAGATGTGGCCTTCTCACAAGCATAAAGTGGGGCATACCTGCTGTCTTTCAGCATGTTTAAAATGTCATCTCGAAAGGTGTCTCTGTTCTTCTCCAGAAAGCCTCTCACATCATATAGCACCTGCAATACAGACAGAGCTACTAGAACAGCACAGTACAAATCATTAAGCACTTCTACATTAACATGCCAATGTACAAGACCTCCAGCAGAGGTACACAGTTACGCTGCAGGCATGTGCCAAGATCCGAACTTCTGGGGTCAAAGAGCTCTAGAGCTCTGAAGTTACTGGCAGGAAAGTGGCTTTTAGCCATCAATTAGAAACAAAAAACCCAACCAAACAGAAAATCCTCAAAACCAGGAGCCAAGTGAAACAGCTGCAGAGATTTGCTTGGAGTGTGCATGTGGGGAAATCCTCTGCAAGGTGTGAGGTAACCCATTCATAGCAGGAAACACTAACTATGCCACCTGGTCCGCTGATGTCCCAACCACTAGTACTCAGCAGATGTGATTCTAGGAGGAGGTTGTTAGCCCTTCTTTAGTGTGACACACCTCCATCTGCTCCATACCTCTCCACAACAAAGAGCAGCATTTAACCTTGAAAGCTTGGAGATCTTTTCCTTTTTGCAATAGGTATCTAGCTTTTTTTCCTCCTCTCCAAAAGTCAAATTTTCCTTGTTGCTTTTACTTTGGGTTTTTTTTGTGAATGTCCAAGAAGAGACAACATGAATAACAGAAGGAGAAGCATACCCCCAACACAAATGTTATCTAAGAAACTCAAACAAACATCCAAGCTGGAGAAGGATATAATATTTTAAGCCCATTACGCTCCCAAAGCTCGTATAGGGCACTAACTGTGAGGAAACACACAGCTCAGAGACATTACTGATTTTTGGATTCTAAAATCCAAGACCTCAAGACCAAGTGCAAGCATCTCACAGATACACCATGAACACCTACCTCTCCAGCATAATGTCTTATGCCAAACTGATGGTCTGTAACCCGAGGTTTCACATAGTAGTGGTTGCTCTGAAAAGAAAGACAAATAAGTCTTCCTATAATACCAGTGTAATAATAAATAGGGTCAGTCAGAAACTCTGCCATATGACAATGCTGGAATGGGCAAGGACTGTAGTTGTTGTAGAGCCTGACCACATATGCTGCAGTTACCTGCAGCTACATTACAAAAAGGTTATTCCAATAAGATGGAAAAATCCAGCCCTTCAAGGCATTCCTCACATGAGCAAGGGCTTGCAGAATCAAGGCTGGGCAGGCATGCCATGGATGAAATGTTATTTTTTGTGTGTCTGACACCTGAGGAGACTGGGCTCCACACAAACCATGTGGTGCAGGACACAAGATCAGGATGCAGGGAAGATGGCAGCTGTGCAGAACACCTACACATCTTTTATGTGACAAAGGAAACATCAAACCAATCTCCTGTCTTCCTTTATATTTCATCTTTCTTTGCACCTCTCCTCCTCTTTTTCAATATTCATTTTTCTTTTTTCTTACTAGCTATTCTACTCTCTCATTTTTATCTGCCTGTCTTTGTTCTATGAAAACCGTTAACTGTGTAAGAACTTCCATGCCACTTGAGACGATCCAGCAGAGTATTTGGCCTCCAACAGTGGCTATGTAGGTTAGAACAAGGCAACAATCTTACAAGAAAGCAAATTCCAATTATTTTCCAGAGGTTTGCCTAACTAGTAACCCTGAGTGTATTTCTCTTTGAAACACTTGCTTACCTGAACTGATGGAGACTTCTTGCATCCAGAGTGACCTTCCACAGGGAGCTCTCAAACAACTGCAGTAGGTTTTTAAGGTTTTAAGCCTGGCTCCCATTAGTGACATTTCTTTTCTATGGGCCATGTGGGAGTTTTAAACCCTTCACATCCCCTCTTAGTCATCTTTTCTCCACACTGCAGGATCTCTTCAACATTGTTTTCCTTAACATTGAAGTTGTTCTAGACCTGTTGCTTACCAGATCTGATCTAATCCCTTCTCGAGTGGAGCGGCCCAGTGATGAATGCGATTTAAAGTGTATAATCCATGGATTATACAGTGCCGTAACAGTGTTTTCTGCTTTCATTCTGTTTCTTTCCTAGGAATTTCTAACACTTGATTTTATTTGTTTTACTACTGAGCACTGTGCTGATGTTTCTATGGAACTATCCATCACAGCATCCATCTGCGTCTTGCTCCTGAAAAGCAGCAATCAGCTCAGGGCCCATCATTTCAAAGGTGAAACTGGGACTCTTTTGCTTCAGGCACAGCATTTTACGTTGATCTGCACTGCTTTTCATCTTCATTTCATGACCCAATCAGTCTCATAAGGCCTCTCACAGTCCAGCCTTACCCTGGGAATCATCAGAAAACTGCCACTTAAGTGCTTATTAGGGACAGAGTCTTACAGACCTCCTTCCATTAAGGTAACTGGTCATTTACATTCTGTGAATTTACCCAACAGTGAAATAAGGATTACAAGTCTATAATTTCCCAGAATACTTTCTAAAAATTAAAATAATTTCCCACCTTCTCAGATACAAGGACTGAGAAAATTTTAAGTACAATGTTGCACAATATTGTTAGTAATTCAGCTCTTTCATCTTCAGGTTCTCTTAGCAATATTGGGAGGATGGCTTCTGACCCTGATAATTTGTTAGTGCTATTGAGAACTTCTTCATTGCCTTTTTTCCTTTTCATATCGACCCCATTTCTTTGCTTTTCATTTCCCCATTCCAGTCATCTTTTTCCAGGCACAAATTTTCCTCTCTTTCACTTCAAACCTGACTGTTACTGACTCTCTCATGCAGATTGGCATCCTCCTCTCCTCCCCCTCTCTACCAAGCCCTTATATTTCATCCACATTTACAACAATTCTGGTTCCTTCTTCCATCTCCCTTATTGTCCCTCTCCCCAGTTGTATCAGTGGTTCTCTTAAATCCCAGCCTTATGCTTTTCCCCCATAAGCCTGTTGTGGTCCACATAAAACACAGAGAAGAGGGCTTGTTCTCTTATCATGTCCTTCAGTCTTTCCAGCAATGCTGGCTGGATGACTTCCAGCGCTCCAGTGCTTCCACTGCCCTTTCAGCCAGCGCTAGAGACTTCAACTGATACAAAAAACACTTTTGACTTCAAAAAATGCAAACCTAGAACACTATCTATTTCATAATTTCTCCCTGAACTCTAACTCCTCAGCCTCTCCCATCTCTCACAAGCTCCCTAGGATTCCTGTTAACTACTACCTCTTCAAAGCAGACAGGGGTGACACTATGAACAGCTTAATTAAAAGGCTACTCAATGCACAGAAATCACCAGAAATAGCAACCAAAATGTTGTGAAGCATAAAGGAATGCAAAATAATACTGAAAGTCCGATGTTGCTGTAGGATAAACCACAGATACCTTCTTACCAAAGGAAATGCATCCAGGTCTGATTATTTATCACAGAAAAGAACAGAAAAGGTGTAGAAGAATTCTGAGACAAACAGCAGAAAGAAAGAGGAGCTTTGAAATTTGTCTGTTTAGAGATAAACTGAAGAGGTTCAGAAAGAAAATTCAAAAGAAGTGACATATTGAAAATATTCATAAGTTCTATATTAAAAGTTAACAAAATAGCAATAACAAGAAAGAAGATAAATCAGCATTCCCATATACCTTGATCTATAATACAAGGGACAGCCACAGCAGGCTACACTGAAGCTATCAATTTAAGAGTAAAGAAAGGAAATATTTCCACAAAACTGCATAAGTATCCAACCAGAGGTCATTGCTGTTGTATCCAATTTATAGTCGTGAGTATTACTGGCAGAGCATGAAATATGAAAAATGAGAATATGTACATCTATGCCAATTTAAAAACAAACCCTGCCAGATAAAGGATCCAAATTTGTATATGTCATGGTTTCAGCTGGGATGGAGTTAATTTTCTTGCTAGCAGCTGGTATAGTGCTATGTTTTGGATTTGAGATGAGAAACAGTAATGATAGCGCACTACTGTCGTTGGTTGTTGCTAAGCTCTCAAGGCCTTTTCTGCTCCTCATACTGCCCTGCCAACAAGCAGGCTGGGAGGGCACAAGAAGTTGGGAGGGGACACAACTGGGACGGCTGACTCCAACTGACCAAAAGGATATTCCATACCACGTGATGTCATGCTCAATATATAAAGCTGAGGGAAGAAGAGGGAAGGGGGGGACGTTTGGAGTGATGGTGTTTGGCTCCCCAGGTAACCATTATGTGCGATGGAGCCCTGCTTTCCTTGAGAAGGCTGAACACCTGCCTGATGATGGGACGCAGTGAATGGATGCCTTGTTTTGCTTTGCTTGCATGTACTGTTTTTGCTCTACACACTAAATTGTCTTTAGCTCAGAGTTTTTTCTGACTTTAACTATTCTGATTCTCTTCCCCATCCCAACTCAGGGGGTGAGCGAGAGGTTGCATGGTCCTAGTTGCCGGCTGGGGTTAAACCCCAAAAGTACGTTTTCAGGCTTGAATGAAGCCTGAATTCCATGACTATGAAACATGTTAACTGACGATGTTCTTACTAAGTAGTAAATTCCTCCACAGCTCCCTGCTACAGGGTTTGTTTTCAGTCTATTTACTATTAAGAACAGAATGTTGGCTGCACCAGAGACAGGGTGATTGCTATGGTGATCTCACTGTGGTTTCTGTCCCCTCAGGATAACTTTCTGACCTGCATGAAAAAGTCCTTCTACTCCTTTGTCCAGAAAACAAGAAAGAGGAGGAAAGAATCTAATTAATTAGGAACAATGAGAGTGCTTTCATTAAAAGTCATGAGGCAAAAGCCATCCCTGGCCCCGGGAGACAGAGATTTGACATGCTTTGGAGCAGACTCCTGTGAGTCAGCTGGCAGGAGAAGCCCATACTCGCTGTGCAGCCGCATCCTGTGCCTGGGGTGCTGCCTCACGTCCCATTGCAGACCACCAGAACCTAACCTGAACCCGTGCTACATATTCAAATATCCTCTACCCACAGCCTGTGGAATGCACATTCCCTCTCTCTACGTGTATGAGAGACCATTTGCAGGTTTCTTCACATATTACTTTTGTTCAGTGCAGCCTTATTAAACACTCTCACGTTCGGGCCTAAGGCATTTCAAATTTCCTGCACAAAGCACATATTTTACATCAACAAAATCTTCACTTTCAGTTTTGAAATGCTGATGGGGCTAACACACTGATCATTTGCCTGCCGGGTTATTTTCTTACTTACCATATGCTGGCTGTGAAGTTTTTCCAGAAGGGTGTTGTCTGTGCCTTTGGGGAATCGACTCTCTTCATTCACCAAAGCCAGGAGACCCAGTTTCTACAGCCAGACAAGAGAGAGGCTTTTACAGTCAGCAATGGTTGTAACTCCACAGCACCAAGCCAAGAACTGGAGACTTGGACAGCACATTGAGCAATAAGCCCTGAGTTATACAGGGCCCAGCAAAACTGAAGCTGAAAGCATAATTCTGCCCAGCCAATGCATTCAGCAAGCAGAACATAAGTGGAAATTATTTATAAAAAAAATCCCATTAACGTTTTACTAAAATGCTGCTCCCTGCCTAAAACTATAACTCCCCTCCTAAGCTTACTCTCAACAATGAGCAAAGATTTGCTTTCTTGAGCTGGGACGTGGACCAGCTCGTATTTTTTCTAGGTCATGATGGGAAGATGATCTAAATGACTACCTGTTTTTAAAACCAGAAGACCCCAGATAAGGTCTCAAGACAATCAAGAGTTCCAGTTGTGATCCCTGGAAACTGTCACAGATAACTGCTCACCTTCTCGATAAGGTCCAGGCACTCTGCATTATCCATCCAGTCAATGGCTTCCCAGTTTATCCCTTCCCTGACAGTCAAGAACAAACAGAACAAAGATGAGAAATGCAGGATCCAATCCCCTGAAATGCAGAAGAACAGAAGCAAATGAGCATGGTAGCTGTCTCAAGACTCGAAATGGTGTGCAGGATTTAGGCTTTGCCATGCCTGAGGAAAAAGAATAGGACACACAATCGACTCCTAGCACACGGAGATGGAAGTAGGAGACAACCTTTCTTATGCATCTCAGTGATTTAGACTGATGCTCATCTTGTAGTCATTGAACAAATTCCACACCAAGCACTAAGAAATTGTAGTTGCTCTCAGTTGTTTTTTCAGGAGAGATGAGCATCAGCCCAGGTGGTGGTGATCATGGACCGTTTGCTACACAGCTTCAAGAGTCAACAGCTGACCCACAAATCTGGAACACACCCTGAAGCACATCTGCTAAAAGACTGAACCACAATTCATAGGTCCAGAATAAGAGACAGGAGCAGTGAGAGTTTTGAAGAGAATGACACAGCTTTGGCCTGACATGCAGGGGACCTGGTAGCCCTGCATCTTTCAGATGGGAGCTGATGTAGGTACAGCAGTGCAATAAATGTGTTTTGAAAATCACCTATGAAATTCTGTAAATCTGTGCTGAATGTGTTTCCCCCACCCCCTGTCCCATCATCTTCTTATACCTCCATAAGATGGGCCATTTTTGTTTTCAGAATTCAGAGAAGTGTGGGAATAACTCTTGCTCAGGAATTCAAGGAAGACTACAGGCTATGTGTGAAGCTGCTTACTGGCATCCTGATACAGACAGCAGAAGGCTAACGTTTTGAAGATAATGAAGCTACAAACCCTTCAGCCTAGGCTTTATACTTTCAGGTTTAAAGTATTCAGAAACTGCGGGCAGGAGTTCAAAGCAACAAGCTGGAATAATTCCTGATGAAAGGAAAGAACAGAGTATCTTATCCACTTAATGACAAAAGATAACACTTCACGGTGTTTCAGAGTTTTGCAACAATGGGTGTCAGAAAGGCACCATTTTAGTTCTATGAAAAGACCTCTTGGATTCCTTCTAAGAGCAAGAAGTCCTCCAGAACTGAAGGCTGCAGAGTTTTGTGAAACAAATCCAATCACAAATGAATCAACTTGCTTCCAGTGCCACAGAACTATTTTCTAATCAAATGATAAAATACACAGAGCTACTTACTAAACGTAAGGAAGCAGAGCTGATACTGTGAAAGATGAGCATTAATCACATCACTCTAGAATAACTTGATGAGTAGTCAACAATAAAATTCTCTCATTCTTTCCAAAGTTCAGGCACAGAACTTAAACTCCTACATAATCATTAGGAAAAAATCTTTTGTCACTATGATACCATTCTTAACACAAGCTTCCTGCAATGGTGGAATTGGCCTGAGAAGTGAGTGCATAAATAGCCTTGCAGTTTTGTAATCTTTAGAATTTCATGAATTGCCTATTCAACTGTCTCCCTTTACAAGGCTGCTCTCATTTGCCCTCACTGACCCTATTCAATTGCCTCTTTCACAAACATAAAGGCTTCTGTTTCAGAGCAAGAACTGAAGTATTTGTCTAGCAGCCTTTTCTAGAAGCAGAAATACTCTAGAACATCCCAGGTACTTCACAAAATATAATCCAATATGAAGCCCACAGAAGAGAAACAACTGAGCAGAAGGTCCCACACTCTTTAAGCTCAGGAAACAGCTTGACATACATCTCCCTTTTCACAGCGTAGGAATCTCTAGGACAGAAAGAGGCTGTCAGATATCTATTAATCTATGTTAAGGGACTTTACTTTTTGCATACCAAGATTCCACCTGCATAACACCACCACTACCTTACGTAAATCATTACTGAAGTCAGTAATAAGGCCAGTGACCATGTGTTCTAATGGGTTAAAGCCCAAGATATTCCCACTCAGCTGAGAACTGGAAGGCAATCTGGACTTTCTAAGTACCACAGGGAGAAAGCTTTTGCTTGCAGACAAGTGACCTATGCTGCAAAGCACACAGACAGTACTGCCAGAGACATATCCACAGCCAGGGTTGCACTAAGGCCCAGCTGCCTTAGCAGCAGGGACTGGAGAGCACAAAGGAGGGATGGTGTCCTCCATTCTACCACCCATGGAAATAAGAGAGGCCACTCCCTCTATTTATCACCTGTTGTACTCCAGCTGCTCCAAAGAGAAGATGTGTTTGTTGAAATATTCCTGGAGTTTCTCGTTTGCATAGTTAATGTTAAACTGTTCAAAACGATTCACCTGTAAGAAGAAAGAGAGATTATAAAACTTAACATTCTTTTCCCTGTGCTCTAAAAGAATGTGCAACAGAGATGGGGAAGGCGGCAGGCTGGAATAAAGCCAGAAACCACAGAGGCAAGTAGTGTCAGATGGACATGTGGAGAACAGTACAGGGAGGTCCACTAGGAGAACACCATTTGTATCCTAAGTGGTAATAAAGAATGCTAAAGACAAAATAATTTCTCTTTTTCTTAGGAAGAAAAATATATAATTCCCTAAGTGTTAGGTCTTTCTCTTCTGTGAAATATCTGAGCAGTCACTATATGACTGCTCAACATACAGCTCTCATTGCAAACAGAAGCGTTACACACAGGATTCTCAACACAAGGCAAAACAGATGTAAGGAAACAACATGCACATAGGAGTTGGACATTTAATTTGTATACAAGTCTCAAATTCAATATTACCTATCACAGCACATTTGTTTAGGCTCTGTGTCACAAACCAGACCTTGAACATCAGCCTGCATGAATATAAGTGTCAGAAACGGGCATCTAAATATACATTGTTGCTCCCAGAGGGAAGCGACAGTGCAGAAATCCCAGAAAGCTCTATGCTACCCTAAACAGGATACAAACCTACAAAAATTCCTTCCTATATGCACTGGTATCACCAAAACTAACCCGCCCTACAAAGTACAAAATCCTGACCTGAAAGTTCTCGAAGCCAAAGATATCCAGGATGCCCACAGACTTAAAGTTTTCCTTGCCTTTGATCTTCGTATTAATCTTGTTAATGAGCCATGAAAAACACTGGGAATATAGTGCCATAGAGAGGGAGTCCCTGGAGTCAGCTGCCTGTAAATGCAGAGAGAAAAAATGAGTCACAGGGAGAAAAGAAAGCATACAGGGCACCACAAATCTCTATGGAGCTTCAGATTCCTCCACTCCTCTTCCAATGTACAATGGCTTGTACATGGTGCAGTATTTAATATGTACAGTCAACATTCAAGTTTGCAAATAGCCCAGCTGCACACAGATGTACCATCTCTGACCTTTGGGTAACTGAACTTAAGAGGCTGAAGGAAGTAGCCAAATCCTTGACATCTTTTGGAACACGTGCCTGGGCAGAGGAGGTCACAAAATACCTCATGAGTAATCCTAGAGCAGTCATTTGCATCACCTTAGCCAAGATTTGCAGTGACAGGCAAGGTATCTTGGTTCAGTACTCCACCCCAGTAGAGCTGTCAAATGGGTGTCCACACAGTTTTTAAAAAACTGGTAGGGCAAGATTTAATAGAGTATTCTGTCACCAAGTTAGCCTCAAAAATCCTGTCTCCAAAACTTCCCTGCAAACAGCATTGTCTTACTGGAAAGCAGGGTGGGCAGGCCAACAGCCAGGATACATGCCCCAGAAGAGCATGGGTCGAGAGACCTTTCCAGCGCTGAGCCAACATCCCATACAGTGACCATAACCAAGTATCAGAGGTGGAAAAAATAACTTAAATTGTGATCACTAACATGCAGTAGATAACTGGGTGTATGTAAGTGTGTGGATGAGTGTCCGAAATTGAACCTCTGAAATCTCAAGAGAAAGCCTGCTACTTGATAGATGTAACAGGAATGGGCTGGTTCAGAGTTTTGGTAAAACTTGGACTAAATGAAAGCAGCATGCCCCAAATCCTCCAATTAATAAAAAGATCAATACTATTTAACATCTTTGTCAGAGACATGGACAGTGCGATAGAAGTTTGCCAATGACACCAAGCTTGGTGGTGCAGTTGACACACTGGAGGGAA
>VZRU01009151.1:107234-143956 GCA_013398155.1 Pedionomus torquatus | reverse complement strand
CCCCTCTACTCTGCTCTTGTGAGACCCCACCTGGAGTCCTGTGTCCAGCTCTGGAGCCTTCAACATCGAAAGGACATGGACCTGTTGGAATGGGTCCAGCAGAAGGCTGTGAAAATGATCAGAAGGATGGAGCACCTCTCCTATGAAGACAGGCTGAGAGAGCTGGGGTGGTTCAGCCTGCAGCAACCCAAGGCGGAGGACACATAGCAACCTGTCTTCTCCACAGAAGAGAACATTTCAAAGCATGGGCACACACGCCTTTTCTGGGTATTTCTTCTCTCCATCAGATGATCTGTCTTATTAGTTGGGACTGAGAATGCCCTCGAGGCCATGCCTCCGCAGTGTCTCTGGCTACACAGTAAGTTGGACTCATTTTCCAGGAACGGGCCCTCCCCATCCAGCTGTAAGCAACGCCACTTTCCCCACAATATGGCTCGAATGAGATTCTCAAAGGATCCTTTCATCCTCCCAGCTCTGCCCGCCTTCGGGCCAGTTCATCCATGCAGCCCACTGAAATGTCAAAGCTCAGGCGGGCAACAAGCCCATTGCAGAACAAGAAATCCCTGGCAGCTCTATCAAGGTCTTCCTGCAACAACAAGTGGGAATAGATGGGCATGGTACATGAGGGCTTAAGCCTTAAATTTGGGGTTCGACATGTACAAATGTCAGGAAAAGCTATACTATCAAGGAAAGCTCTGTTCAGGGAGACTCTAAATCCTACGACTGCACACTGTTGCTCTGGACTGCGTGGAGAGTTTCTGGCATTACTTGTTATCCATCCTTGTGCACTGATATAGAAAGGTGTGGCTTATTTAGGACAGACAGCTGAGAAAAGAAACCATGGTTCTGGATGCTGAAGATACCTACCACAGACTGTAGGCTGAAAAATAATTTTCACACAATTTCATTGCAAAGAAAGGTCACAAACTATAAAAAAAAGAGATACTGTTTCTTAAAGGCAAAGCTCAGTTTGTGATAAATTAGAAGATGTGCTGGCAGCAAGAAAGAACTAGTCTTGTGTAGTGACCACTTCTGAGATTTCAGCTTGACTATAGTGTCCAGTTATAGGCACTCCACTTCTTGAAAGATGTGGGAAAACAGTGACAGAAGAAGAAGAGATTTAGAAAACTACTTACAGGGAAACATTGAAGGAACTGGATTGTTTAGCTTAGAAGAGAGAACACCACATGAAAAACTTCACAGAAGCGGAAGCTTGTAAGGTGGACAGCTGGGATGTCAAAGGTAATCTAAATATGAGGAAATTTTTTTCAGCTCCAGACTCCACTGCAGCTAGAGCAGGATACTTAAAGAGGCTGTGAAATTCCTTCTATGGGAAATCTGGAGGAAAGCTAGACAGACATCCATCGCAGAATGCCTAGTAACTCTGGTTTTTCTGCCAATGTAAGGCTTGGATTGATAACCCTCTGCAGTCCATGCCAGCACAAGATTTCCATTACAAATGTTCATTTTGCTGTAACATTATGTTTCTTCCATCCTAGTAATTTTGTTCCTTGTTTCCCAGTGTCTTGTATATTATCAACGACAGAAGATTTTCTAGTTATCTATGCATGGACCTAAAACACCAAGAGTGCCCTCAAGTGACCGGCAACACCACGAGTTAAAGTTAGTAGGAGCAACACTGTAATGAACCAGAGAGAAATGTAATAGATAAGCAGGGCTGGCTTCAGCACACAGCACAGGTTCAGAAAACGAGAACTACCTATCAGCATATTTGTCCTCTTTGTGGTTGTATGGATACACAAAGAAGCTACTGTGGGGTAACAACCTACCATCTGCCAGATGTTTCAGGGTAACTGTGTGCAAGCTTTTATCTGCATAGCAGCATAGCAGCGTAACCTGGGAGCACTGCAAGGTACAAGCATGCACACATGTAATTACCACAAAGCATCTGATGTACCTTCTGCATGGCACAAGCATGACCAGTTCCTGGTGACTTAAAACCAGTATTGTGCATTGCCATTTGCAGGTGATCTCCCCTGTAAAGCCTAAAAAGCAGAGTCACCATTGGGACCTGAACTCTCAATAAGGGCAACATTCTTGAGGACATAGCTGAGCAGCAAGGGGGTGGAACAGGAATCGCTAAACTTGAGTGGATGATACAAGTGGGAGACAGAGGGCACGGAGGCACAGAAGTGGCAGAAGCAAGAGCATCCACTGGGACACTTACCTGCTCCACAGTGAGAGGGGAGCTGATCTCTTCCCCACGTAGAATCATGGACCTCTGCGTCAGTACTTCAGAAAGCTGGAAGGCGTCTAAGCCCAGGAGGTCACTGGCAATGTTCAGCACTAGTAACAAAGGAGGACACACTGTTTTCTCCTGCATGGATCGCCATCACTCATGGGGGATCCATATTCTGCAGCTCAGTGAGGAAATCCCAGGGACTCCTATAAGGCAAGTGACTCAGCCCCAGCACAAAACACACCGCCCTTATTTATTTCTCTTCAGCATACCCAAAGCTGTAAGCTCACACAGTCTGAGGCAGGGCCAGACACTCATGTAAGCCACCCTTTCTGCTGACAGCAGGAAGAGCAAAGCACTGCATAAAGCTCAGCACCAGCAAAATATTTACTGAATGAGAATATATGCTTTCCTAAAGGCACAATAGTTCAGTCTGAGCGTGGGATGCTAAATTTGGATGTCAAGAAGAGAGACAATTAACTTAAGACTCGAAGCAGTTGTAATATATATTTATTGCTTGTGTCTGTTTAGGAATTCACTTTACCAGACCAGCTCAGATTGGATAACGGTAACAGAGTGCACATTAATAGATGCTTTGAAGGAAGATGTGGGAAACCTGTAACAGACTACTTTTATCTCAGACTCCTCCCTGTTCCTATTTCTTACTGCTCTTTCAACAGAAAAGAGAAACTGCGAAGCTGTGGACTCAATCTGAGAGTATCCAAAAGAACAAATGGGTCACAGAGCCACATCCCCAAAAGATCATGATGGTGCTCTGGAGCCATGCATCCTGTGGCAATGCTTTTGCAGGGTTAAACTGCAGGGAACCTGCTGGCAAAGGCACTGCAGACAAGCATAGCAGAGGGAGAGTGAGCTCTGTTGGGGTCCTTACGGGGCTTTGCATGGTCTACTGAGTTGCTAGGGTTCCACTTACCCACTTTTGTTGTAACCTGGGCCCCACCAGCTGTCATGAATTCAACGTTTCCCAGATGAAGTGTGCCAGATAGAAGTTTGAAGATGTCTCTGATTTCTTCAGTGCTGAAGTCCACCACCTTCATGGCAGTCTATGCAAAACCATACAGTTAATGTTGACTGTAAATACACCCATGGTATAATCCAACCACCACACTCCTCCCCAGCCTGTCTAAGATGTAAAACTCAGAATTACAGTTGTCATAAATTAAAGTGAAATGGGATGGCACAGCCCCTTGTCAGCTATACACCTGTCAATGATGTTCACTGTCTCCTGTTCTCTCCTTCATTTACCTTATGCCCACCTGAGGCAGGTAGGCATTTGCGCTATCCTCAAGCTGGACTTTGCTACTGCTGTTGCCTGTATGTCACAGGAATGTGACACCGGTTTGTCTGTGCCTGTGTAAGGAAACCCTTCCCTGAAGACTGGCAGCACATGTTACAGATGCCACTGGACTGCTTCCACATTCTGCCTTACTGTCTGCCCTGAAGGACAGATCCACGAAAGCCCCTAATTTATTGTAGCTTAGAATAGTAGATATATGCAGCAAGATTTAAAACCAGGCTTTCAGCATTAACTGCTAGAAGGTTAGAAACAGATAATGAGGAAGTATGGCACATTCCCCTTGTCTCAGTGCACACATTTGAGGAAGGGTTCTTGGGGCATAAATTGACTTTGAGATGTAGATTCTAGTTTTCAAGCAATTGTCCTTGTCAGGGTTTTAGTTCCCTTCTTTCCTTGAGGCCTCTCCTCGACTGAAGTATAAATGCCATGTTGCCATTGAAACCTCTGCTGTACAGGTAACATTTCCATACAACAACTCACCATAACCTTATGGAACATCTCTACATCATTGAGGTTCTCATCAGTCACACAGCCAGACTGGTTCAAGTAGCGGTAAGTCTCTGGATCGGAAAGGGAGAGGCTCTCTGCAACACAGGAAAAAGAGGCATGGAGGAGAAACGCAACACTTTATTTAGCAAACAGCCTTTTCATTCCATGATCATGGTGCCCCGAAACAGTGTGTTTGTCTACCATAGGGAGAGTTCATCTGAAGAGACTCCATATCTCTCAAAAGCCACACTGAATGCACTGAGAAAAGGGAAGAGAAGGGCGTGTGATAACAAAGCTTGCAGATGGTAAGAAAATTATTTAGAACAGTCAAATGCCAAGCTGCAGAGTCACAAAGGAATATTTCAATACTGAATTGACTCAGCAGAAAAACACAGAAGATGAAATTCAGACTCATAAAGTGCACAGAAAAATAGTCTTAAGTATCCACATAAAGTAATGATCTCTAAATTAGGTACCACCACTTCAGACGGAATTCAGGGAGTCACAGTAAGATGTCTGTAGACATCATCTCAGTGCTGAGCAGCAGTCAAAACCCAAACACATTTCAGTTCCTTTGGTTTTAGAAGGAACACAGAGCTAAATATCAGGATTAGGTCTCTGTACATTTCTGTAGCACAACCGTGTCTTAAATACTATCTGCAGGTTTGATTCCCCATTTTGAAAAGGATAGAGGAGAACTAAAAAAACTATGGAAAAAGGAGACAAGGACGATCAAGAGACAGAAACATTATAGACGTGAGAAGTCAAGCAGCCTGGGACACCAGCTTGGAAAGGAAGATGGGGAAGATTAGCAGAGATCTGTGGAAGAAAATAATCTGTTTTTTATGCTTTCCCTAAGTACTTGCTGATAACCATGGTCCCTGCTATTTCCCTTTGATTTAGATGGAGTTCTGAATTGACTTATGTAGCTATTATTGCATGAATTCCCTAGTACAGAAGCCCTAATTCCTTCTTCTCTGTGTCAGACCCAGTTCTTCCATGTTATTATTTTAATGCACAGAGAACGAAGATGTAAAGAAATTCCACAGTCCACCAAGGCTCAGCAGCGCCTGGGGAAGGAACACACAAATGTTGTTAAGGGGGTGCTGCACTACAAAGAGGATTCTTCCACAGCTGCCACTTTCTCTGCATGCCCCCTTCCAGATCCACCTCTTTCTTCCCCATGTACAGAGCTATAAATCCTTTGTTTAGATACAACGTACGTTTTGGTTCCAGTCCTGCCACTGGTCTATTTAATTCTTATCTCTCTAATTATATATACTATGGTATACCTTTGAAGGTTTGTTTTAAAAGTATTTCTATCAGTCCAACCTTTGAACTCCTGGAACAGCTTTCATTGCATCCAAATCAAGACTCTTTACCCCTCCTTTGCCCCTACCCAGTTTCATTACCTCATCTCTCTATACCCCCTCTTCACTTCACAAAGACATTTCCCTCCAGCTCAGAATGCCTGAAGTGTTTTTTCTCATACAGCATTTCTGTCATCCTCAGCCTCTTCCTCTCAACTCCCCTTTCTGTTTCCCACAAAACCACCATATGGCCTTCAAGATAGTTTTATATAAAGTACCTGAAGTAGCCATGCTCTAATTGACTTATACCTGCTTCACATGCTGGACTGGAAAGAGGACAGAGTCATATGCCCAAAAATGAAATTACCTTTCTGTTCCCCGCTCACACCAGCTAGCAGGGCATAAAAGATGTGATAATTCCTCTCTCCGGGGTTCTGGTGTACCACCCTGTTCTGAAACAAAGAATACAGGAGTAGCCAGTAGAAAGAGATCACACTTGTGGTCGCAAAGGCAAAGAGAGGACCAGGATACAGGTAAATCTCCAGGGCCAATGCAAAAGAGGGGCTTCTTCCAGTTGAAGGATGGTGTTGTCTAAATAAGCTGTACATCAAGATCTTGTTCTGTGTGGCTGTGCAACTGAGCATGTACCAACTTCTCTGAACTCGCTTAGAGTGTGTGTGCACAGACAAACCGAACCTTGTCTGTTCTGGCCTTGCTGCTCAGTGAGTTCTTGAGTGAAAAGTAAACTACATCAGAGCAGAGATGTCTGCATTTGGAGTTGTACCCTCATATTTTTCTCTATGGAACTGAGTTTCCAGGTATTTGTTCTCCCTCCCTTTCCCTTCAGCTTTTTTTGGAGTCTCTCTGTAATGCACAGTGTTTATCAAAGACAGAAGAAGAGGCTCTGACAGATATAGGACAAACATTGTTCCTCCATCCTCCTCTTCCTCAGTTGGGATAGTTGTAGTAGTAACACCCAAAGAGTCAGTGTGCTGTGATGGAAGCATCATCATCCAGGAGGAGACCTGGCACTGCCCCACCACACTATGAGGAGGGGGCTCACCCAGCAGCCAGTAGAGGTGATACCCACCTTTTCCAGCAAATCTGAACAACATGTTAAGGACAAAACATTCAAATGACACATAGACCCATAACCTGAGAACAGGCAAAGAATCTTGTAGATAAATTGGGACAAACCCTGTAACAAGCAACAAATCATCAAACGATGCTTGATTGGAAAATGGACACAGAGCAGTCCCAAACACCGTCTCAGATCCTCCTCTCCCCTCCTTTTCCATGGAGGTATTATGTGGCAAAGAGATATTTAAAAGGGCAGGGTCAGATAGAACATAGGATCTGCACAATGGTGAAGTAACCTAACAAAGGATGAGCCCCATTAGGGACACGTAGAAAGATTAGAGAGGCCGCTCTAATCTGAAAGTCTGTATTGCGCACAGCAAGTCTTGCATCAGTTCTCATTGCTTCTGCAAGACACTGCTATCTTTAATCTACCAACAACACAAAGAGCAGAGACTAAACAATTCAAACCTGTTATTTACAACTGTAGGAAATTCATCTGGCTGCTACTGCAGTGGAAATTGGTGTGGTTTGTGGTCATCGGCAGCTTTGAACATTAACATCAAGAAATGTAGTCAGGGCAGCTTTAGCTGCCTCATGTTGACAGTATGATATGTCAAAGCCTTTGGGAGAGGGATACATGGGCATACAGGGAAGAAAGTGGTCATGGTACAACATAATTTGACTATATCTGGTCTTCCCTCTCCTTGTTGTCACTGAAACAGGCTCCCCAGGGAAGTGATCACAACACCAAGCATGTGAGAGTTCAAGGAGTGTCTGGATGACACTATTAATCATACAATTTAATAGTAGGTAGGCCTGAGAAGCAGGAATTTGGACTTGATAGAAGTCTTTTCCAACATGAGATATTCTATCATTCCATGATTAGGGTTCAAAAGTCTACTGGAGACCAGCAGCCCAAAACTGGGAGTCATAATCAGCCTCTAAATTCCTGTTCTTCTCTGCAACCAAATATTGTGCATAATATATTGATTCTTAGCTTGGTCTCACTTTTCTAAATCATAACTTTACTGGCAGAACTAACATCAGGGAAAAATCTTACAGAAAAACAAGATGCAATCAACACAAGGGATCTTCCTAGGTAGCAAATTCTAGGAATTTAAGTAGCAAGTGTTGCGATTGCCAAACTGAAAAGCCAAAGTATGTACCTACCTAATGTAGTACCTAGACAAAACCAGTTCTAGAGTTAGGTGCTGCAGAGCCAAAAAACCCAAACTTCTTCCGTCTTTAAGTTGCAAATTTACCCACAGTTATAAATCAGCTTTGAGAAACTGTGGTGAGGGGTTTCCTGAGCCTTTCAAGCTCTTCCTCATCTTCATTCACTCTATCCACTTCTGGTCCACTGAAGAAAAGGATACAATCAGTTACTCGTCCTCCCTGGATATGCCCATGTTGAGAGAAGTGCAGCTGGATGAACTTGCCAAAGCGGCTGGAGTTGTTGTTATAAACTGTCTTGGCATTTCCAAAGGCCTCCAGAATAGGGCTGCAGAAACAAAGCAATGGAGATGCGGTTGGTGATGGGATACCACTGCAGCAAAGCCTGTGCCCAGCCTTTTGCCATTTGCACAGTGTGCACTGCCAGGTGAGATTAATTTGTTACAGCACCAGACTGGACAAGCAGGAAGGGCTCAAGGGCAAGGAAAGATGGCAAGAGCAATTCAGCACACTGCTAGACAAATTTTAAACCTTTGGGACTGGAGTTAATTAAATCAGTCCCAAATCAGTATAGGCAGCTGGCGTTCACGCTGCTGAAGGCATTCCCTGCCAGTGTGGCTTCAGGAAAGGAAAGGTGGCAAGGGCCAGCCAGGTTGCGTGCTCAGCCTGGCAGTATCCCACAAAATGAGTTAATGGGCCTGTATTCTTTTTCAGGGTTTTCAGAAGAAACAGACATACAGGACAAACACTCTGTAGAACATACTTCTTTGTTTCTGTTTCTACCTTTGAAAGAGAAGATAGTATAAGCCACCTCTTAAAATTACAGGCAAATATTTTCAAACTAACAGATAAGCATAGTCCTAACCTGATTTGTTTGGTACTGAGATTTGATACTGGAACACTCAAACCCTTGTTGTTACTTAAATCTTGGTTAGGTTGATTCAAGCCACATGGTTTCCAAACAGAAGGAATATACACACATTATAGATTTGAAGACCTCATTTTAAGAAAATCATATCATCCACTTTAGTAAAAAAAAAAAAAAAAAAAAAAAAAAAGTTGGAAAAAAAAAAGGAATCTATCACCAAACTTCAGATAGGTGATGAACTGAAGAATTTTATCTCCTGGTCACCTTCCTGTATTCAGGAGGTTCATACAATATGGAAAATAATGAGTTAAAATGCAGTTTGGTTCTTGCTCCACAGAACAATAGAAGGGAAAAGCCTAAACCATTCAAAATGACATGCTGAATCCAGGATTAAAATATACAGTTTTCCAATTTAGCCAATTCTAAAATAATTGGAAGGCCTGACAAGCAAGGAATTGTGGAAGTGCTACAAGAGCAGCCTGTATGCGGTCATGTTTAATTTAAAACATAGTTTTTAACAAAAAATATTGCAGTTATTACCCTTTTTAAACACCTTCATCAATCTACTGTGCAGTTCCACTTGAGACAGGGCAGATACAGGATTATTCACAAGTTAGTAATTATTAATGTGACAAATAATCACAATTAGAGATACAGCTGGAGTTTGTTTCAGGCCTTGCAAGTGTTAGCTGAGTGAGAGCTGTTGTTGTGGGAAAGGCCCTACAACCTTCAGGAAACTTCAGGCAGTATTTTCCTCATGTATCTCTTGAAAATATCACTTTAAACGAGAAATTAAATCGCTCTGTTATAACACATTACAGCCACAGAAAACTCAGTCACGGAAATCTGCGTGCACAGATCAGGACGTAAGGTCCTTGCCCTGGAGAATGTGAACTCCAAGACCCACGCCTCTGAAACAAGTATGTAAATAAGGACATTGCACAGGAATATCCCGCTGAGCAAACCAACGCCATGAACCAACAAAAATTAATGGGGCAGCCAGAAGGAGGAAGGACAGGGTTATGTTATGTGGCCACCACAGTTGCCTTGCCGTGAGAGTGCGGTAATGAGCCAGCCAGTTTTTATGGCTCTAAATCATGTTAAATTGGATAAGCAAAGCCGAAGGAAATATCTTTATAGTTTAGCTTGTCAATGGGCTTGTGCACGTGATTGCTGAAGTCTCCCAGGGATGGGGGAGGAACTAGGCAGGTGGGTGCCTGAGGCTGGAAGCAGCTGTATGGCAGAGGGGTGGGTGGGCTGTTACGGACGAGTGGAGGGCAATGAGGGCAGCTCCCCGGGCCAAGCAAGCTGCCAGCCCCAGCGGGCACACAGCAATCTGGGACGTGACGCAGCAGTGAACTGCTCAAGGTGGAGCGGTGCATCGGGAGGGCGATGCTGGATGTGGGCAGGACGAGCTGCGGCACTCCAGACAATGGGAACCAGTTTCAGCAGGGCAGCAGAAAGCAAAGCCTGGGTTTTAGAAACATTGCAACAGAGAATCACAGAATGGTTAGAGTTGGAAGGGACCTTAAAGATCGAGTTCCAACCCCCTGCCATGGGCAGGGACACCTCCCACTAGAACAGGTTGCTCAAAGCCCCATCCAGCCTGGCCTTGAACACTTCCAGGGATGGGGCACCCACAACTTCTCTGGGCAACCTGTTCCAGTGTCTCACCACCCTCACATAAAAAAATTGCTTTCTAGTATCTAGTCTAAATTTCCCCTTTCAATTTAAAACCATTGCCCCTCGTCCTATCACTACATTCCCTCCTAAAGAGTCCCTCCCTCAGGGATTATACACATGCAGCTCCAGACACATAGGTGAAGACAAAAAAAGACGTTTTGAAGATTAGAGGGATGAATAATAGGAAAGGTGGCTATGTCATCAGCAGGAGCCTCAGAGGCAAATAAGAAAGAAAAAAAGCTGAGGGGAAAGTCAGCAGGTTTTTTTAATAGACAGATGTATATTTTCAAGAAGGAAAAACAGACCAAATCAACAGTGCCAAGGGGGTTTTCAGAGCTTGATTTCTCAGAAATACACTAAACATGAATGTTACAACACTCAAGTAAACGATAGAAACCTGACGTAATGCTTTGTTTATAATGCTGTCTCAAATAGAGGAAGAATCCGGCATTGTTCCTGGGTATGTGCTGGGGTGCAGGGTTGAAAATCCACCATAAGCTAACCCAAGGAGGGCAGCTGGCATAACAAGTGAAGCTGAACTGCAAACACATGAGGTAGACTCCTTAGGAGTGGCGGCAGCTTCTTGCCCTGGGCCAGGTCTTCATCTTCTCTTCTTCAGGAAAAGGTGCCAAATGAAATTCTTTTCCATTTGCACTGCAATAGCTCACACAGCACACTAGAGATGTACACAAAATAGGTTGCAAGCTCTTACTCCACCTCACAGCTGTGGGATCTCACAGTCTCAGGAATCACCTGCCTACCATCGTAAGCCTTCTGGATCACAGTCAAGTTACCACTTAACTGCTAAGCGGGTTTGAGCCTTCTAAGCCACTTGCCTTAAAGTGGATTTTGCAGATCTTGAGTTGTGACTGTATCACACTTAAGAGCTTTTTTCCAATTTGCCAGTGTCCCTGGTAAAATCTGCACACCTGCAAAGGATAAATCATCTAACAAGCACCAGATCCAAAGGTGGCAACCCTTCTGCTCAGTGCTGCTCTGCTTGTAAGGAGCCTAGAGCTGCACTGCTCTTGCATATCTGCTTAGGATGTTTTCCCCACAGCTGCTAGTAACTGTTTGAGTCACTGTCTTCCAGGAAACATTTCTTCTTTCTACTCCCTGAGCCCTGAATATATGCCACTTGTATGAGGGTCACTTTTACACAGATGGTTCGAAGGATTCCACTTATTACACAACTAGATCCTGTTGGAGGCGTACAATTTACTCCTTTGGAGGTTTTTGCCACTATCACAGGCTCCAACTGGGACCACCCTGCTGACTTGCCCTCTATAGTATCAAACTGCAAGACCCACAGCAAGATCCTGCAGTCACAGTCTTGTCTTGGGAGATTTTTGTTTAATTAAATTCCATTTATTAAATAGAATTCGGGTGTTAAGAAAGAGGAGGACAAGAACAATAAAACAGACACTTAAGTAAACATCTTTCCGACTTCTCCCCAAGGCTTACCTGAAAGTCAAACCACTATTGTCCTCCTTTTCTTAGCCCCAGCTTCCATTTGTACATCATGTACAACCAGTCCCTTGCAGCTCCCCCCACAAGGCAGCGGGCAGCACAGGAGGCTGGGGTCACACGCAAACTCTTTCTTTCTTCCTGCCGCTCTTCGCTTCCTTATTTTCTTGGTTGCTCTTTGCCTCTTACTGCTTTTCCTCAGCCGCGCTTTGCTTCTTTTAAGATTTCCTGGCACCTTTTTCCTTGGTTGCCTGTTCCAGCATGGTCCCTCAGGGGCATCCCTGCCCTGGTGTGGGTCACGGAACTTCAGGAGTGTCAGGACCTCCTTTGACATGAAGGATCCCCTGCACAGTGCTTCTCTACCCCATCATGGCTGCTGGTTTCATTCTCAGATCTGGGCACTGGGCACTTCCCTGCCTGCCTGACACCTTGGCAAGGTTTCAGCAGCTGGTGGTTATTCTCCAGTGCCAGCTGCAGCCAACATCAGCTCTGACCATCCCCACGTCTCCTCCACACAAGACCTACTGCAGCTCCAGGCAAACCTCCTTGTTACTGTCCCTTGCAGCTTCCGTGGATGTTTCTCCATGATATTACTTGCCTGGACAGCAAGAGAGCTCCAAGGTAGCCCATGAGACCTTCCGAGGGCAAGATGTACCTATAGCCTGAGACAAATGCAGGCCAGGGGAGAGCAGGGGCTAAAGTAGGAGTCAGGGAGTCAGAGCATGATGGACACTTGCCATGAGTGTAGCCACAACAAAGAGCTGCGGGAGGAAGGATGACCTGCCTAGACAGCCATTCCCGTGGCAGAGAGGGACATTACCTGCATCCCCTCCAGCCACTTCCACAAGAGACATGGGCCTGAGAGCCAGAAAGAGGGATGGTGCAGTGACACGTGGCTGAGCTCAAGGGTATGGCCAGGGGGGCATTGAGGATCAGATCCCACCTGCAGTACTTGCGTCCATTCTCTGGAGTCCTCAGCACAAGAAGGACAGAGACTTGTTGGAATGAGTCCAGTGGAGGGCCACAATGGGGATCAGAGGGCTGGAGCACCTCTCCTGCGAGGACAGACCGAGAGAGCTGGGGCTGTTCAGCCAGGAGTAGAGAAGGCTCCCGGGGGGGACCTTATAGTAGACTTCTAGTGCCTGAAGAGGGCCTACAGGAGCGATGTGCAGGGACTCTTCATCAGGGAGTGTAGTGATAAGACAAGGGGTAATGTTTTAAACTGAAAGAGGGTAAATTTATATTAGATATTAGGAAGAAATTCTTTCCTGTGAGTGTGGTGAGGCACTGGAACAGGTTGCCCAGAGAAGTTGTGGATGCCCCATCCCTGGAAGTGTCCAAGGCCAGGCTGGATGGGGCTTGGAGCAACCTGGTCTGGTGGGAGGTGTTGGAACTTGATGATCCCTTCGAATCCAAACAATTCCATGATGAGTTAATGAACGAAGGAGAAATCCCAGCCTTGACTAGAGCATGAATTCTCCGGCTGCTATACACGCCTCATGCTGCTATGGGAAAGAAGCCAAATTCATCCACTTGCAGCTACGGAGAGTAGCCAGTGTGAGATGTCTCAGAGAGACTGTGACCTCCCATTTCCCTGACATGACATCGTTCAGCTACTGCCCACCTTTGGATCCATCCATGGATGGGGCTTGGATGCTGCCCCAAAGGCATGCCCTCGCCAAAGGCAGGCCACCCCAGCACGCCAGTGTCCACAGGGACAGGCTTCATGGTGCCTGTGGAAATGACCATACCTGCTTTCCAGGATGGCTTCTTCCACATGAGTGCTCTTCTCAGATGCAGGGGCCCCGAGAGAGCTCTGGCTCATAGCTGACAGAAATTTCAGCAGCAACTTGGTGCTCTCAGTCTTTCCAGCTCCACTTTCTCCACTGTTAAGGAAAAGATACAGTTTCCATTCACAAATCCAGGACAGAACAAGCTAAAGAAACATCCCACCCATGGCAGAGAAAATGATCTCCAAGAATAAACACATGGCATTTCCACTGCGGTAAGCAGGAGTCAGGCACAGGGAAAGGTAGGATGGATATTTAGGCAGATGTCATTGCAAATGGAGCAGCGGGAGCAAGGCGTGTAATGCAGTCAGGGAGGAGCCGATTCTCCCATTTCTAACCTTATCAGAACACACTGGCTGTCATGACGCTTCCACAAGCAGCAGTAGCACTCGTTAGCGGTGGCGAAGATATGGGGAGGCAGCTCACCCAGGCGGTGCTGTCTGTACAGGTCTATGGCATCCCCACTGTACAGACCTGGGATGGCTTTGTAGGGATTTACTGATGCCAAGATGGAACCAATGTTTGTCTAGGGGGAGAAAACAAAACACAGCAAGGAAATAAAGCTCCTGGAGGAAAAAAAAAAAAAAAAATCACGACAAACCTGGACCCTAAAATAACTCATGAGGAAGGAAGAAAGCTTACATAAGAAAGGTGGGCTTTAGCAGAGAGCTCCCCAATTTGGCAAAGAATGTTAAACCCCAGGGCAGGGGCTGCACGACTGGGTATGGATGAGGCAGCTGAATTTCACTGCTTTACAATAAAATCCTAGTCTGTAGTCTTTGCTAAATTAAGCTTACACAACTTAAAAACATGAAGCCATCTTCATACCCAGCTACTTTGCACAGTGCTTGAAGCTGAAAAGCAGAGCCAGGACGGAAGGGGTGTCAGGACACAACCTTCAACGCCCCTATCCACAGTCGTAAGCACCAAAAAGAGGGCTTGGCAGGGTTCAAGCAGCTCTTGAAAGAGATGGGACAGAGACATGCCCACGTGTACAAAAAGCCACTAAAGTGTACTGTTTTTATTCTACTTTAAAATGCTGTTTGGAGCAGCTTAAATCATTTGGTTAAGCCAAATCAAAATTGACAGCTGAAGATGAAACTCTGAATTTCAAGTCAAAACATTTATACGTTTTCTAAACATTTTTATTTTGAAAATCTCACAGTTCAAGAAAAGAGTTAGCAAGGTTTAAAATAAAATGTCCAAAGGTCTAATAGTGAATTTCAAATGTATTGTTTTTGTGAAGTCAGAAGGAAATTAATTTTGTTTTTTGGGGCACGACTTTTTCGGTTCAGCCAACCAGTTCAAATCCGGTTATTCTCAGAGCTGCAGTTCGCAGCAATAGTGCCACCTCTCTCCTAACAACAGCTTTGTAAGATGGTCAACATCCAGCCTAAATCCTGCTGCTAGCGCAGTGGCCTCCTTCACAGGGATATCTTGAGCTGCTCTACTCTAGCAATATCCTTTCTTAGCAGGGGTGACAGAAGAAACACTTAAGATTGCCAGGGTGCCAAGCTTTGTGGCCAGGGACAACCATCTAGTATTATTTCCAGACTGTGAACTCCAAGGTGCCACACAGATATACAGGGATTTGCATGCATCCTTTGGAGAAGCTGTAAACAAAACACTTGGTGACAAGAAAGACACGTGCTTTCTCCCTGCCAAATGAAATCTGAGGCCATACTGCAATGCCAAGCTCTGAAGCCAGATTAAGATGCTCAAGTCATGAAAATATTAAAAAATAATTTATTAAAGCATCAGTCATCAGGGGAAAAAAAAGTCACCTAGGCCTAACTGCATTATCATCATGAACAGGCTAGCATGGAACAGGTCCTGAGGACCCTCTGACATGGATCTTTGTGGGCAGAAAGATAGTTCATTGGTGATGAAAGCAATAAGCAAGCAGATGAACTTTGGCAAGACAGCTGGGAGGAAATGGGAAAGCACTGAGAGAGAAAACACGGATCAGGAAAAAGCACTTTACAACCAGTTGAGCAACTGACATTTTCCAGAGACTGCAAGACAGTAATGTCCATCCTCACACTTCTCCTAGACCTTCACGGCATTTTTTCCTCTCAGATGTTTGATTTTGCATTTTCCACACTAGTTTCAGCTCTCCAAAGGAACAGAGGTCCCACCATAGTCCTTTCTAGAACTTCTTCCAGTACAACCATCTGTGTCAAAGGTGTTTATAGGAAACTTTTCCATTTCCTAGTTGCAGGCTCCTCATTGACAATTTCTACACACAATTTTTAATAGCAGCTTTTGTGCATCAACCATGAGCATATCTGCTACCCTGTTAACAAGGAGTGATCGTCCCCAGAGAACTGCAGAGCAGAACATGGCATGTCTACTTTTCAAGACAATAGATCCTACTTCGGTGGCTAGGCATGCCAGAGCTAGGGACAGCACAAAATGTCACAGTACATCCCCTGGCTTATTTATACATCACTCACATTATGTTGGATGTACTTTATTAAGGGATACAGGAATGGAAGGAATGAAGGAGGAAGATGCACTTTTAAATGCTGGAGGGTGTTGCTGCACTCACATGATTTCCTTAAACAGTCTGGTAGAGCTTGAGTAGTATTTCTTCGGAAAACAAAATATCTTTTGTGATATCTGTTGAGATTCCTGTAGCACATTAATTATGGGTACCACAACAGTACTGCTACCTACATTCCCTGACCAGAAAGAACCCCCTTTGGGAGTGCATGGTAGGATTCCTCCAGGTGTACAGGACTCTACTGCACTTTTTCACAGCAGCTATCCACTTCACATTCTCATTTTTTAACCCCTCATTGTCTGTTTTTTATTATTTTTAATACTAGTTATCAATATTCCAGGCTACCCATTCCTTCAGGTGAATTTGTTTTCAAGAAGATGATGATATCTCTCACCCATTTATGATCCCTACGATTTTCTTCCAAATATTTTTGTCCCTGACTGATAGACCTAACTCTTCTCAGTACAGCTTCACCTGCAACCTTAGCCTACCATGCTCTATCTGTGAAGCCCATGGAGAACAATTTTAAATGAACTCAACCCCTGTAACATTCATGGTATTCACAGATCACTGCAAGTCATTAGGGGGCACTACAGTCGACATTCTCAATTTCTGCTTAACTGAAAACTCCATGCAGCAGGGTTGCGACTAAAAGTAATAGTGATGAGGTAACAGCAATATTAATGTCTGCACTGCAGAAATGCAAAACAGCACCTGTCTGGTTTGGTGTCCTCCAGGTCAGACATTGCACAAACATACCTAGATATAGTCCCACTCAAGAAGGGGCTTATGATCCTTGACCAAGGGTTTCTTCCCTGTGCTCAGCATATTAAAGAAATCAGGCCCCTTCATAAATCTGAAAACTCAGATCTGAGGTGCACTGCACACATCCATGCACTATGTACAGGCCAAAAAAAATTACATCATATTTAATCTTTTAACTCCTTTACACACAGAGGGAGAAGCCACATAACTAATGCTGAGGAGGAGAAGGAATGACGTATCAGAGCTAGAGGAAAGGCACAAGGAGACACAGGTGCTGTGACACTGTCAGTGCTGATGGGGTGACATTTCTGGTGCAAGGCACAGACTGAAGAGGGAGACAATCCTGCCTCACTTTTCAATGTGTGAGGAAGGGGTAACAGGAAGAATATACCCAAATGGGCAAAGAGCTGCAGAGACACATAGCACATGTCAAACACGGGTCAAAGCAGCAAGGACAAGGGCCACCAAAAGAGCATGTGCACGGGGGTACTGCCACAGGATCACAAGGCTGTGTTGACAGACAACAGGCAAGGGGTCTACAGCAACAACAAAAAAAAGAGAATTTGCTGTCTCTTCTGCATCCCAGCGCAGGAGATGGTTCAGAAATGGGGTCACTTTATTGATCATTTCCTGGAATACAGGTGCATATGGTTTGGTTGTCTTGGTAACAGTTGCTATGCAACACAGATAGAGATTTACATTTTTCTTGTCATAATCTGAAAAACTCTGAGTGCATATAGCATGGAAAGCTCCTGGAGGAGTAAAGCAAGGTAAGAGTAAAGCAAGGTAAGGCAGCCTTTGTAATAAATCCTCTTAGTCCTTTCCAAGTCTCAGCAGAGCGTGCTGCCACCCCAGCGCTCCTGGGATGCCTTGTCCCAGCTGTGCTTTTCCTTACAAGTCCCTTTCCTGACACTTGCCTCCTTTCTGAGGGCCCGAGAGGGAAACCAGGAGATGCTTTGAGTTAGTCATCTGTGCAAGGAGAGCACAGCAACTCAAAAAAGGCACAACTGCATGTAAAAGCAGAAGAACTAGGCAATGAGTTTGCTTTCCTAGTTTTGTGAAGCAGTAGCTTTATCTGGATCTGGAGGGATACACAACAGCCACCTGTGTACCCTGCACTTTCAGTCTGCCTGGCCATATAAACCTCTGAACAGTAATAATGGGGAATCTGGGGAACATGAATGCCAGCTTGTAAAACACAGATGGTCACAAAGGATACAGAACTGCACAATAACTACAAAGCCTAGAGGTGAATGTTCATATTTTGGAAGTTCTACAGAAGGAAAGAGGCCCCTCTGGTAGGAGTAGGATATCATAGGGCTGATGGACATGGCAAGGCAGAAAAAACCCTCCATTTCTACCCACGTGAAAAAATGCTCAGGAACCAATGCTAAAATCAGTATCTCACATGTAAAGTGGCAGCCCCAAGGCTAAATAAAAATCATTAGCCAGAAGGGATGTGGTCTAGCTTGAGCACTTACATAGATGTTACTCTGTTGGTAGCGCTGGTGCAAGTTAAGCAGGATGGCAGCTTCATGCAGATCTCCCAGCATGGACATGTCTTCTACCCCATCAATGCTGGTCTGGTGCATTGGCAAGACCTTTTCTCTGGAAAGAGAGGCCCTGGGGTACTGGAACACCTGGAAGAATGGGGAGAAGGACAAATGAGCTCATGATACCTGGGCACGTGGTCTAAATTCCTACCAGAAACAGGCCCCTTTCCACAGCTTTATACCTCAGCATGGAAAAGGCAATGAGGCACAGATCTGTTAGCTATTTTTTGCAGTAATTCTTCCATTCCTGTTCCTACCTATTTGAGCTCTGTGGTCAGAAGCCACACAGCACACTCCCTTCTTTTGCCATAGAGTCAATCTGTCACTTTCACTGCTGACAGGGACAGGTCAATGCAAGGTTACTTGCCTTCCACCAAAATCCCCTTAGCAGGAGCAGGGCACCAGCATCCAGCTGCAGGAGGCTGGACAGGTATTACACACCACACTCCTGAGTGAGAATAAGGATGGCAGCTGCTCCCAAGAGACCAGAAACAGTCCTTCACAAACCACAGGTGGGATCCATCTCTGACTGCAGGGAGGCTGAGGCAAAGCTTATTCACATTCTGCACTTGGCCCTGCACTTTCCACTGGTGCAGCCAGAGGGTGCCTGGGCAAGGTTGTCATGTCAAGAGTGAAGGAAAGCAAAGCAGATGAGAAGGTAAATAAAGTAGTGATATCCTGTGTGCATGCTGGCATGTATGTATACGATGCAGCTTTCAAAATGCTTGTACAGTGACAGCTATTAACTTTTATTGCTGCTGTGGAAAGTGCCCCCTTCTTTCTGTGGTTCCACACCTCTTGCCTCAATTGCTGCATCCTTTTTCCTGCTAGAGCTTCCTCCTCCTCAATAACCCACTCTTAGCTATCAGGTCATCTTCCTCACTCCCTTCCAACGCAGCTGAGATTATGTGACTGTTCCCCTCTGCCATTGCCACATCCTATCCCTTCTTTCCTCCTCCTCAAGCACGATGCTGGCATTTCACAAAAGTTATTTCAGTTGCTTCCCACTCTTGGATTCAACCATGTGCCATCTCCCACCCAGCATCCCAAGCTGTGCTAGATGGTAAGACCCAAGACAGGCAGATGGAAGAATTCATACAGGCAGCTTGGAGAAGCAAACTGGCCTCCAGTAACCCTTCCAAAGAAACTCAGGCTTTTCCTTCCCTTCTGGGGCTCTGGTCTCTACCTCATTTCCGTCCAAGCTTGTCAGACCTCCCGGATGCCAACAAGGAACCGACAGACTCCATAGAGAATGAACCACGATCTACAGTGTTGATCTAACTGGTTTCTCCTGCTTGCTTTCCTGGCATCCTCGGGCTGCCATAACTGCTAGGGAGAGGCCATCCATGCAGCTGCAGGCTGAAGACAGAATGAGGTCACCCTGCCCCCTCCAGCGAGCCACCCATGCAAGTCCCTTGCCAGGAGACCACTGCCGCAGCACCTTGCAGGTGCTCATGAGCACCCCTCCTCAGCTCTGACCTGCACCCTTGCCAGCGCGGGGAAGGAATACCCTGGCACAGGACCCCTTTACAAGACCCCCCGGATGCCTGCAAAAGAGCGCACCATCAAAACAGCAGCTCTGTGCTGTTAGGAGCATCATCTCTGGTACCCTCTGGACAGAAACACTGCATCAGTGAAATACACTTCCTAGAGGAGCGGTCTGATGCCACATTGACACCCTAGATGAGGCCAAGATGTCACCTGTCTGTCCCTGAGGCTGGGGAGCTTCATTGAATAACCTGGCCCATCAACTGCACCCCTAGCAGCTCACCCTACCTCAGGGAGAGGCTGGGGCCTCCAGCCCCACTGAGATTTTGGAGGTGAGGTCTCTGTGCCTCTAGAAGGCACTTGTGGAATGCGGAAGAGGTATCAGGCCTTCCCTGGCACTGGGAGAGTGTTGGCTGCTAATCTGTCCTCTGCCCCCCCAAAGTAGAAAGAAATTTCCAGCCTCTGTATTACTAGCAGGCTGCAGGGATCCTCAAAGGTCCTGGAGATAAACATGTGGTGGTTTTTCTGTTCCCAAGATTGTGTCAAAGGGGCTTTCCCTGAGGAGCTCTGAGGTGATTCCCAAACATGACCCAGACATGATGACCTTCAGCCCTTAGAGTTTGCAAGGTGCTGCACTGATCCAGACCAGCCAGGTCCTTTCCCAGCTCCAGTCACTCCAGTAAAAATGGTTCTCGTTACCCCAGTGCTCACTTCTGGACTCCTCCAGCAATGTGCTAGGAGAGCAATTTGAAGAAACATCCTCCTCATCATCCTGTTCCAGGTAAAGTAAGCCCTTCAGCACCTTGCACTATTGCGCTCAATATCCTGGGTAATTTTACCTGAAGCAAGTGAGAATACAGACAAACTGATCTCTCAGCAGAGCTGCTCCTGGAATACCCATTTTCAAACAAGTCAATTCTTAAATAGAAATGTACAGGCATTAATAAGCAGATCTTTTTTATTTGGGAAGAAAACCCATCAGCTTTCAGTGTAATTACAAACAAGGCAGCAAATGCCACCCAGGCACCTCATGACACAGCCAAAGATTTTTTCCCCAGTGATGAACTGATTGTCTCAGATTTAGCCCACAGTCTGAACAAAATGACCAGGACTCACTCCAAGCCCCTGCAATGATCAGGAATAAATCAAAACCTGGCTGGCAGACGAGCCAACCTGAGGATTGCCAACCACTCTAGGCTGAGCAAGGGAGAAACAATCCCTTCTCATCCATCCATTAGTGCAACCCGGGGCACGTGAGCAAAGCTCCCACCCAGCATCTGAGTTATGTTTATCCATAAAGCATTCAGCTGGTCTGTCTGGACTGTGGTTTCCAATCTGGTGTTTCATAAGTGTTGGCTCCTTCTTTCCTCACAGGAAGTCACATTTCTGATGGATTTGTTGCTTGAGGTGTTTTTAGGGAAGCGAAAACAAATGGCAAAAGCTCTGAATCACAACTGGGTCTCTTACTTCAGAGCTGCAGGGATGCTGGGCCACAGCAAACATGAGGACACTAGATTTAGGGATCCTAAAATCAGAGGGAGCAACTGGCCCACCCAACCCAAAGTAAAATGAAGATGTTTCCAGGTGCGTTTTCACCTGGGGTAAGACAGACAGTCCTTCCTACAGTTATCAAGCAATGAAGGCAGCAGGCATGGGAAACACACAGGGCAGCTGTTGTGGAAGGCACTGAAGAAAGCAAGCCCTTTAACGATCACCATGTACTTTTTTCCCATAAGCCATAAAGCACATGCTCCTTCAGCCTAGCAGTTTATTCTTTCATGGAGGAAAAAGCCCAAATCAACTTTTTTCGACCTGTGACTCCACCCAGCGTTATCATATGCACTTTTTCTAGCACAGACACAGGCTGATGGTGGGCACCAGAGGTGCCAGGTGGGTTTGGAGGATTTTCCAAGGCTACAGCATCATATCAGAAGAGACGGGAGCACATCTGGGAGAGTCACAGAAGTACTCACCATTTGCTGATGCTCCACAGGCTGCTGCGTAACCTGTGATGAATGCCCCTCTGACCTCTTAAAATGTGTTAGTGACTATCCAGCGCTTCTAACACAAGGCACCTCTTCAAGAAAGGATTTGAGAGGCTTGAGTAACCAGATGGAAATCCTATGAGTCTGCTAGGTGACTTTCTGTCACCGAGAAATGAATCAGGATCTTTAAAAGGGAATGATGGTTTGGAATCTAGCCCTTTCAAAGCAAGACTGAAAAATATGACAGTCCTACCACTGACTGTCCACAAGCTGGAATCCTAAATCCCCTTTTTCCTTGTGCCCTCCATTGTTTGCCAGGTAAGAGGCTGAAAAAAACCCTGTCCAATTTTTTCTCACAATGAAGCTGCCTGCAGAGAACTGTTCATCAAAACAGCTGAGCAGTTCTAATTGCTCACTGCTGGAAGGCACAATCCCGCTCATTTCCTCATCCTCCTCCCAGCCCAGGCACAAGTTTGACTCAATAAGAACCTCAGTGAAGGCAGTAAATAGTTTTCCCAGGGCTAGGGAGCTGAGCTGACTCACTGAGGACTCAGACGATCCCCAGAGGTCCCTTCCTACCAGTATTACTCCATGAGCACTGCAGCAGGCACGCCAGGGAACCACAAGGGATGCAGGGCTGGAAATTAGGCAGGGAAAAGACCAGATTCTTATCACCAGCAGCGAGCTGTGCTCTCAGAGGAGCTCAGCTGCCTTGTTGAAGTGCCCTATGCATAGCTGCTGCACTTACACATGGAGCTCACTTCCACATGCCCCTGACCCAAAGGGCTGATGGCAAAAGCCAACGGAGCAGAGGGTGGTGAGGACAACAGCCCTTGCAGCAGCACGGCTTGCAAGAAGCACATCCCGGCAGAAATGGCCACCTGGTTGATGGAGCTGCCTCCTTCCTAGGAGCATCTTGCCAATGTAACGGTTTTGCTAGGTTGTTGATGTAACTCCTTCAACGATGACACAAGATAAAGCAAGCAAAGTGAGGTGGGCAGACAAATGAACTGAAGAAAGAGAACATTCTTCTCTTTTTAACCTTTGTTAGAACTTTTGCATGGTTTGTAAAAGAACTGGGTCAATTTTCAGACAGAACTGTGGTATTGCAATTGATAAATTTCTTTTTAGTATGAAGGTCATGCAAGACCAAGAAGCCCATCTCGTGACTTGGCATTGGCTACAGCCTCTCCAAACTTCACTTACCGTGCCATAATCTGAGGTGAAGAGCACGTTTCCATCGGCACACGAGCCAACAGTACATGGCTGCAGCTGGTCCTGCTCCCGCAGCCATACCCTGGCACCCTGCAAAAGTCAGAAGACCTCCTGTTAGAAAGAACTGGAACGTGGAAAATCGGTACACGGGGTGCAAACACCCAAAGAAAGCTGGGGAAAGCTGCGGTATTCAGAGGCTACTTCCAGGCTACAGCTGCATTAAATTTTTAAGCAAGTCCTACTTACAGTTTCAGGGAACCTGGTTTTGACTTTAACGCAAGAAGCAGCAGCAGCAGTTTTAATCAGCCTCACGCAGAAACCAATGTAAAGAAACATCAGTTTTCACAGGGAGAGTCATGGAAAGATACAAACACGCAGAATAGTGGGTTTGACTGTCTAAATATTTTCAAACTTAGAATAGCCGGTCATTAAAAGTCATGCTATAATAATAATGGAAAATGTAAATAAAGCATGTTTAGAGTTGCATACACCCACACATCATTGTAAATCAAAATGCTTCCAGAAGTCATCAGCAACAGTTAAGTAGACTTCACAGAGCTTTGTTTTTCTCCTTGCAAGAGTTTCCTTGGGCAAATGACATGACTCCAGTGTTTCTCCGATGTGTATATACATTGATGTATATACACCCTGATGTATATATAGTTTCACACACACCACAACATCCTAAATTGCTCAGTGTCTCTCAAGACAACCCTGAGCACAAAGGCAGACTTCTGGTAACACATACGCATTGGATCTGCAGGGCAAGCAAATGTCATATCTCACCTACCAAAAATGTGCTGGGGAACTACATTTTCTGGATTGACCTCTTCTGACCTGCACAACTTTGGGACCTGGCACAAGGCAAACCAGGGAGACCATGACCTACAATTATGCAGAATTAGGCACATTGTCACACCACATTTCAGTTGTTGCAAACTAATCTGTTCCATGTCTTCCCATAGAAATCACGTGAACTCTGCTTAGGTAAGTATTGAGAAAAAGCCAAAGTGCTGAACTGTTGAGTAATGTTAAGGCCAACCTGCTTTTCATCGATTCATAGACCTACTTTCTTCCTAATTTGTTTTCTGTCCCTAAGTTATTGATTATAAAAGCCCTTCCTATCCTCTTAAACCTGTCAGCACCATTAGCTCCTTGCTTATAGGCTTATTATGTTTGAAGAGATGCAGTAGTGTTTCTATATTACATTGTACAGAATGTGGAATGCTAATTCTGGTTTTAATTATTTATTTTAGTTTAGGTGGGTTTTTTTAACTCCTCTAGTCACTTTAAACACTTTAGTACCCTGGATTTTCCTTATTGTAAAAGATACGTCTATTGGCCAACCTCCAGTCCTCAGAATAAAGAAACTAGTTTTAATAACATTTAAAAGTGCCTACATAATTCTAGCCTTTCTAATGTGTCCTGCTCTAGAGTTTCCATAGTAGGTAGATTAATTTCCCCTCATCAAGTCAATGAAAAGCACTGGTGCATCTGGCTGGTACCTAAACCCAAGGATGGTGTGTAAAGATCACCCGCGTGGCCAGTGAGCAACAGAAAGAAATGTTTTCTTGTGTTGCAGTTTCAAGTTTCAAGATCCCAGAGAGATGGTAAGCAGTGCAGTGAGTACAGATTTTGAGGAACTATATAGAGGTCTTCATGACATCCTCTTACATTTTCTGAAAATCTTGATGCTTGAGACAAAGTGTCCTGAGGCATCTGGGCAAGACATTGCTGTTGAGAAATCATCCATTTCCCAAATCACAATCTGACTGTTCTGCATAAACACACGAACAGCAACATGCGTTAGTAGAAGATCTTTATGCTATTTTCACCAGAGGCTCCTACTACCACCACGGCATCAAGAGCCAAGAGTCAGAAAATGACAAATTTGTGTCTGGAGTTCCCAACAGTGGGATGAAAGAAAACCCTTCCTAATACACTTACCATAAACACTCATTCCCAGCAGTGCATTTCAGTGCCTTCAGACACCCGTAACATAAATGAGACCTTGCAGGCAAGTGCGGTTTAACCAGGAGCCAAGCCTGCACCTTCCCACCCTGACTGCACCCCAATGCCCCAGCACGCACACAAGCACACGCACCCCCCAGCATTAGGAGTGTGCCATGGTCACAGAGCCCTGCAGACTAGGGTGGGTCTGGGTTACACACACTTTCCACTCAGCTTGGAAATAAGTTTGGAGATAGAGGCATTTGTTTGTCTGACACACAGGACACGCTCTGCAGGCACAAATGCTGTTATTTAATAGGTACCATTTAGAGGGAAAAAGAGGAGAGATGGACAATGAGATCCCTCTGGTATCTTCAAAATTATCAGAAAGTCCAGACTGACCCAAACTCCTTTCCCAGCAGAAGTCCATGTACAAAACCAGTAACAAACAACCCCCAAAAGAGACCTAATTCTTTTGTACAATATTGCACCATTTCCTACAGACTTAAGGCAGATCCTGCTGTGTGCTGCTGAGTAGAAGGCAACACGATGAAGGTTCCAGGCACTGTGGCATTTCAGCTGCCCAGAACTACTTACTTCAGTTTACTTTGATGTTGTAGCTGTTTTTACAATGGCAATTGCCTCTGCCCAGTAGAATAACGGCACCCATTTATGTTGTTTCCAAAAGGAACATCATGCTGAGACAGCCAGAATTAGGAACCACAGACCAAATAATGATTGTAACTTCTGCCCAGCATAGCCCCCGTTTCCTGAAAGGCTGAGTTTGTTTTAGTGCATCTCCTTCCATCAGCTCTTTTTTCTAAACATGAAATTCCCCAGGGAGCTTTGCCTAAATACAGAAACAGATGGCAACACCAAAGAGACAGCCCTCACATCACTCCCCTCTCCCCCAATACCACACAATTCATTGATCAGTTGAAAGGATTAAATTGAGCAGAAAACTCCCAAGAACTGCCAGGCAGCAAGGCTGAACTTCCACGGGAGAAGCCAGGGCAGCAGAGCAGAGCACGGCCCCGCACTGCAGTGACCTCCAGCTCTGCTGGGTCCCCGCTCCCGCAGGCACCTCGGGCAATGAGAACACCCTCGCTCTCCCAGCCCTAGAGTAGAAACCCTTCAGTTTTCAAACTGGGATATAGAAGGGCTCACCCACATCCAGAGACAGAACAGTTTAATAAAATGAAGCAACAAGCAGTCACGGATTTGAAGAGAACACCTTAAAAGACAGCTAAGGAACAGCAGAGTGATGATTTTGTGGAACTGCTTTCCATTGAATAAAGCTGGCTGGATACTGAGGATACAGTTACCTTAAGCCCCTTATATAATAAGAATAGCTCATCCCCTCCCAATTCTTCTTTTAACTAGGAGTTTATTAGGAGGGTTGTTTTAAGCAAAATAACAACAGCAGGTACTGAAAACAAGAATGAAGTTCTAATGTACCAGAGTTCCTGTATCATTGGTAGGTCACTCGGATGTTAAAAGAGCTCTCAGAGACCAGCATCCTCATTCCTATGGTCTCAATAACAATCTGCCCATGAACTGGCCTTGCCACAAAGTGCACAGCAAAGCACAATCCTGAAAACTGATCCCATAACAGGGGTTTATAATTTAGAAATTAAAATTGCTTGCATACTCAGAGTACCATTTCATCAGTGATGCCTCACTCGCACAACATGCTGTCTTCTACTCTGGACAGTAAGCTCTAAAATGTCATTTTCCACTGCTCACACAACCACCTGGCACTTCAGGCTCCTAGACTTGGAAATAAATAACATTTCTTGGTATCCCTGATAGCCACAGATTTCTTTGGCCTTCTGTACCACTTTTGGAGTCCCCGGTCCCAGCCACTCTCTCTTGCATTCACATGCCCGTGTCTGCACCTCAGGGGAGGCAGCACGCTGTGTCGGTGGGGAAAGGATGAAGGAGGTCTCGGACACTGTATCACAGGGAAAGGGCATAAAAGCAGACAAGCAGGGCACAACCCTGAGTGCAGCTGCAAAGCACACAGACATCAGAGTGTGTAGCTACTAGTGGGTACACTTTCCTCATCAGCCATCCCACTACTGTAGCCAAAGAGAGTGCCAGAGGGCAAGACAGAACTCAATCCACCTTTGCCTTTCCACAACCTTTCAGCCTAGCAGGAGACCAATTCAGGGACCGATATGAGCAAGCCACTGCCCTGCCACTCTACTACACTTCAGAAACAAGTAATCACATCCTGCTCTCCTCTTATTTTCGTAGCCTGGACTACCCTGGAATCTTCATGTCTCCCCATGACCTCCTCTTTTCTGGAAATGGCTTCTTCCCAGGTGCCAGCAAGAGTGAGCTGCCCCAGCTGTGTGGGGTGTGAGGAGACAGCAATGCTGCCTCTCCCTGGCAGCACTCACATGCCACATTCCTCCTCGGGCACAAACTTGCACAGCTCCCAAGAGTGACATGCTTGGTGGGGGCTACAACCATGATGGGTGCAGCAGTTTTCCAGGAGTTATTTATTCAGAGTTGAAAAGCCCTTTTGGTTGGAAGACACCTCCCAGGGTATGGAAGATGCACACAATTGTCCACTCTGCTCCCATTATGGGAGGGTTTTGTGATGTTTTTTTTGTGAGTGAACATAGTGGTCAGGCTCCAGATCCACCTGCAAACACAATACTAACGAGGCTCTTGCCTTGGTCTGGGTAACTACCCCCAATCACTGCTGCAGCCAGTCTACAAGGGGCAGGGATGTCTCAAAGATGGACCCCTCTGCACCATGAGTCCAAATCAAAAATTGCTCTAAGTTTTTTGGCTGTAAGTATTGTATCTATCCATACCTTTGTTCTCCTAGCACACTGAGGATGCTCAATGGATATTAGGCATCCAAGCCTTGTGCGTTTCCTGGTGATGGATCCATATGCTCCTGGGCTTGGAAGCAGCATTGTGCTAAGCCAGCTTTCTTCCCAGCCTCAGTGGGCTTTGTGGTTGTAAACCACCCAGTGGAGATTGGGCTAGAAAGGCCCTTGCAATCCAGACAAAGCCAGGATCAGGTTTCAATAAATGCACTTTTCAACAGATTGATCTAGATGATCATGAATAAGTGATAGGACAGATATAAAGAGACTTAGCTAATGGATACAAGACTGGTGGGGAGGGGGAGTCTCTGACACCCTAGACCCTTATGGGAAGGAATGCAACCTTGCTGTTTTTCCAATGTCAGCCTGAAATGAAGTCATACAGCTAATCCCTGGGTTGTATCTGATCAGCAAAACCTGGACCAGCTGCTGGAAGGGATGGAGCAGCCCAGGAAGCCACAGGTGAAGAGAGGAACAGAAGCAAGAACAGCTGAGCTGGCAGAAGCCAACATGGAGCAGCTGGCAAGTGGGACAATACCTGCAGCAGCAGCAGGGACAACAGATTCTTGCAAAGCACCAGGATGACAAGGCTGCAAAGCAAGAAGGGACTGGATTTCACCTGGGGAAGGACCCATGGCTCCCACACAATAGCCCACTGAGCCCAGGCAGCCTCTGCCAGCCAGCACAGCCCCCAAAGCCAAGCACAAAGCTGCATCCATGGGTCCTGTTGTTCCGGAGCTGTATCCCAGGCTGAGCCCGTGACTCAGACTAGTTCTGCCAATTAGCAGCCCCATGCCTTACTAATTAAGGAGCAAAGCCCTCACTCTGCCAGCAGCTTTGCAGAATAGCGGTATCAGGAAGAGGTTTGTGCATTTTAAATCAGCTAATCTAAGAGCAGTTTGTCACTTCTGGTCACTGATGTATGCACACTGCTTTCCGCCCCTTTTGCCTCCCCCTCCCATCTGTTCCGTTCCTCTCTCCTCCCCCAGTTTGGCTGCTGCACAGCTTCTCTTCTCCCCACGATCCCCCACATCTCCCAACTTCAGATATGCCCCAGGAAATGTCTGGTCCTTAAAGGTAATTCTTGCTCTTCTCAAAGGAGCAACTATCCACACCAGCAACCACAGCAACCCTTCACCATGAGAGCGGAGGGAATGAACCCCAGCTGTTTTCCCTCCCTTCAGGTCTGCCCTTTGCCATGAGCACAAGGTGCACAGAGAGCAGGCAGGTGTGCATCCTTCCAGACTTCACTGCAAGCTCTCTCCGGGCTCAGTTTAAGATGAGCTTCCCCCTGCAATTCCACCACAAGCAGTAGAGTCACTACCCTCATCAGGTGAAGCAGCAATCCTACAGAGTGTGCTACCATCAGGGAACTTCACACCAGCCTCAACTCAAAAATGCATACTTGAGTTCAGTTCATAAAACTCAGTTCTACTTCCATGCCTTCCCTACGAGCTCTTTCCCACCTAAAACATAAACTAAAACAAAGCATTCCCTAGGACGCATTACTGACACAGATATCTACAGATGTGTATTCCTTGTCTCTGAACATCCCTGACAATCACAGCAACTCTGGCTTTCCCACATCTTCTCCATAGCCCTGAAAGAAAGGAAGCAGCACGGCATGTGCAAAAGCTTTGCCTGGCCCTAGCAAAACCTTCACTGACCAGTTATCAGCTCCAAACTGAGCAAGGAAAGAGCTATCTTTGCGCTGCCCTCAACTTGGACACTGCTTTGGATCTCCTCTTCTGCTTGCCACCAAATAGGAAGCTTCCTTGCAGCTCCCTCCTCTCAAATTCTGCCAATGGCTTCAAGACCGAAGCTGGGCTGATGGATGGCTGTGGCATTCAAGGTCCACAGAGGAGAGCCCAGAGCCTCTGGAAGCCACAAGGATACAGCGATATGTCACAGCGATACCAGCTCTAGCATCCTGCCTCCAAGCAGCCGCAACGCAACACATTTAGTAAAAATCTCAGATGAGAACACCCTGAAATGGTGTTTCTTCTGAAATGTTTATTACACATCATTTGGGATTATGTCCAATACTTTTTTTCATCTTGCCACATCCTTGACTTCAATAATTCCCTACCATGTGGAGTTCTACCATCTACTCACACATTATATGAAAATGTACACTTTTTAATCAATCAGTCTCATCACTGTGAAGCAGAAAATCCCTTTTTCTTATAGTCAGAGGGGGAGGAACAGAGGAATCCAATTCACCTTCCATGTCTCATCCATTATTTTCTGCTCTTTTGCCACGTCTCCCCCTATTTGTCATTTCACTAATAAAATATTCTCAGGGTTTTTAAACTCTTCACAAGACATATTCCTGGTGTTTGATCGTCCTCAGTGTCCTTTGCTCAAACACCACACAGAAAGCGAGTGGAGTCCCTCTGAGCTGGGATGTGCTGTCAGCCAATATGAAAGAAGTGTGAAAGTGGAGAAAAAGGGTGAAACAGCCCATGCAAGTAAGAAATTGGAGAAGAGAAAAAAAAAAAGTTTGAAGTGTCCATGTTTCACTATTTTACCTTCTAAAATTACTGGGGACAAAGACATGTGCTAGTAACAGCATCCAACTACTAGATGGGGATGGCAGCACTGCAAATAACAAGTTTTAAATAAAAACAAATAAAACCAGAAGGTTTTAATAAAAATCCCTGAAAATCACCCCTCTTGCATCACACTGAGATGCTGAAGTGCTTTCCCGTACATTAACTACAGGAAAATGATGTAAAATATTTAAAAAATCAGCAGGTCCAAAAGTTCCCAGAGATCTGCCCAATAAAGTTTCTCACTGGCTGATTTTCATTCTTGATACGCCTGGAAATGATGAGGAAATTCCAAGAGAGTGGAAGGGTCAGATCCTAAACAAGAGCGATAGCAGGATTATCCCAAGGAGCCATGGGTTGCTTAATCTGACAAACCCAGGGAAAATACAGAGTTTTTGCCTTCAGCTTTTCCTACTTGAAGAGACTCCAGCTTTAATCAGTGTCCAGTGCCAGTCAACATGTGGAAAGAAGTCCAGTCAAAAAGACTTCTTTGTTCTTTGGAAGAGATGGGACGTGGGGCAGTAACAGATTCTCACAGCATTGATCATATAGAACACAGTTTTCTGATAAAAGTCAGACCTTAAGGAGGAAACGGCAGCAAAGGGGTCTCAAACCAGTTATTATGAATGGGGAAATCCATGAGTAATAAAGGGAGTTTCTAAGAAAACTCTGCAGAGGCAGAGCCAGTGGTATTTTGTACTCTCATCAAGGACCTAAAATCAAGAGTAGTGATGATAGTACTAACAGATGCCAACATCTGGGAGATCAGTAAGTACCCACCAGGATGAGACCATCAGAGCAGTGTGGATTCCACAGTCCACTTGTTTGAACAAAAAGGGATTAAAATACAGCCAAACTGAAAGGTCAGTTTCAGGGTAGAAGGAATGCAAGGAGCACTTCAAACGGAGGAATGTCTTCTGGAAAGTCACGGACCCAACGAGGATTGCAAATTGCTGAACTCCCAAGACATTTGGTTGCAACAAAAGCTGATGCATGTCTGGGATGTATAAACAGGACTAAGGAAGTTTACTGCTTACTTATGCTTTGAGGTATGAGAGAGAGGCCTTCCAGAGAAAATCTAAAAAATTTGGTGATTTTTTGCTCTTCAGAAGGATCCCTTGTAATGCAGAAGTACTTGTGAAAATGTTAATGTCGTTATGTAGATTTGCCAGAGCTAGGGCTGTCCTGTCTAGCCCAGACACTGATAGCAGGGGGATCACCGCAGCATGTGGCCCAGCATGGGCTGCAAACCTCCCCTGGCTCCCTGTGTACTCAGCTAATGAAACCCTGCTGTGAGGATGCTGCTGCCAGCAGTACTGAGACCCCTGCCCTGCTACCTGCTGCCTCCCCTTGGTCAGCAGCCCGCTGCCGGAGGATAACGTCTTACAGACAGAGAAGTTATCTGGGATGAAAGGACTCTCACGGAGCAGAAGAAAAGTAGGACCCAAAAATGGATGGAGCTGCCAGACGCTTTAGAAATGAAGCAGGGTTTATTTTAAAACAAGGTTGTGTAACCACTTGAAGATACTGCAAAAGGCCGGGGAGGGGGGGGATCCTCCAGAAATAAAAAACCTTTCCAGAAAGTGTGATTCAGCCAAATCTTAATCATTAGTTCAAGTCGCAGGTAGCAGGAAGCAACAGGACTAATATACAGCCCTAGTCCAAACCAGAATATCCCTCGCCTTCTCATCAAACACGCTGATCGCTGTATTTATGACAGACCCCACCGCTGGTTGGGTTGTTACGATAATTACTGCGTTTATAATGGCAGGACCCAAGAGACCCCAGATGCTGTGCCAAGCAGTGTGTGGCAGACAGGCTCTGCCCAGGCGTTCTTCCTGGGACCTAGTGCAGTGGCACTGATGAACTGTGTGCCACCTTGGATGGAAACAGGGAGACAGAACCAGAGAGCTTGGGGTAACTGGAGGATAACTAGGACACCCAGACTTGCAGAAGTTTCAGTCTTGATCACATCTGAATAGCTCGCACATTCTCCTCAAAGCAAAATGGGAAATAAGAAATGGCAAAACATTTGCAATTATTCTGTTAAAAAAAAAAAAAAGCAAGGCAAGAAGTGAAACTGGAGCGGTACGAGGAGGTTTTGGTGGCAGCGATGGGGCTGCTGCAGGGTAGCCCAGGGGAGACCTGGCTTCCCTTCACTTGGGGGCTCCCACCCCGCGCCTGCGCCAGCCCAGCCTCGCACTGCTGATAGGATCTGACAAGGTCGCAGCTCACTCAGCCCAGATCCAGACGAATGCCCTAAGGAGGGAGCTAACAGGACTCCCTCTCTTCCGCCAGACACTTCTTCATGTCACCTTTGGCACAGGAGCTTTCTTCCCTGCAATTGCAGCTCCACGACAGGGCAGCCAGGCCCTTTCGCCCTACGTCTGCCTCTTTATCACTCTGAATGGTTTTGGGGGGATGCAGCTGGGATGGAGGATTCTGCATCCATGCTACACCAGCCCCATGGAAATCTTCAAGGTATTTCTCTTCACCTGAACTACACAGATTAATTAAACAGAGAGGGGTTGCTGTCTTTGGTATTGACACAGAGAGCACTGTAATCATACACAGCATGGATGTAATACTCAGCATTTCTCTGTTTCTTCCCAGTCTCTCCAGATCCTCTTTTCTAAGAGGTCAGCATATTCTTGGTAAACTGAGGGGAGGTCATCAGGGAAAGCCAGCCTGTGGTCCTCAGGGGAGGAGAGAGGCTTGGTGGGAATACTCCTTCATGGTGCAGCCCCACTACTGAAAAAGATGATGCTCTGTGTACCGTTTCCTTCCAGGGCGACATTTTCCTAAGCCAAGGGTTGTTAACAGATGAGCACTCAGCTCATCTGTTATCTGGGAAGACAGCACATCACTCATGGTCAGCATCATCCAAGTCAGCTGAACCATCTTCCTCCTCTCAGATGGGAAGGATTCTTTGGGACATCCAGCCACACTCCTCTCTCACAGGAACTCCATCTTCTCCCAGCTGTAGGGAGCATGGAGAAAGCAAACCAAGCTGTTGAGAAAGATAATCTGGGGTGCCATCTATGAGCCTTCCCCACTCAGCAAAACTTGGGCTCCCCAGGGCCACTGATCTCAGAATGATGCAGCCAGGCACCTTCAACAAAGAACTCAGAGCTGGTGAGAATCACATGTGCAACCAAAAATCAGCCCAGTCCTGTACCTGCTGCAGGAGGCAGAGTCCATACTGCAAAGATGCATTTGCAGACAAGTCCCTTCAGCTCTTCTCCTTACCCACTCAGACAGAGCACACTGTCTGCGAATGCTCACACACGTGAGTTTACACCTGGACTATGGGGCCATCAGACACCCGGAGGACAGTGTACAGCATACAGCTGAGTCTGGCCAGCAAAGGCCCCCACTCTGCAGACTACCCGATGGCTTTGCGGAGCAGTCAGACACTTCCCAGTTGCATTAAGCAGCCAGCATGCCCACCCAGCAGCCAGGTCAAAGCTGCCAGAGCAAATGAGACCTGACAGAGTAGGTTGCTTGCTCCCCACCATGATCAGTCTGGGACCAAGAAAGCAGTTCAGATGCATATGCATGGGAACTCAGACAGCCCTTGTGCTCCTCCATGAGCTTCATCCTGAAGCTTTCTGCTGGTCTGCATGTGTCCCTGGAGAAGGTTGCTCCTCTCCCCACTTCCATGGCAGATGTTCCAGACCACAAAGAAGAGAAAGGCTGTAGACAAGGGAAGGTGGGGGACCAGTGAAGACCAGACCAGCAGTACGTAGGACAGCTCAGATCACCATAGCCATGCAGAACTTGAGCACAGGATCCTCACACCTTTCTCTCTCAATGTCAGAAAGCTTAAGGACTTTCAGGGATTTATTTTACAACTCAGATAAAAGGCATTGCACTTCACCAAAAGAGAGATGAGAAAAAAATGTTTAACGCTTAAGATGCCAGCATTTCTAGGCCAATGGCACATGAGCAGAAGAGAACAGCATCTGTGACTCCACTGGATTCTGCTGCTCCCCAGTGCAGGCTGACCATGGGACTGTGCCAGCTGGTGACTCCAGCTGGAGAGTAGAGAGGGATGGGATGGGATAAGTGTCTCCTTTAACCCTGGCGATGACATTCCTGCTCCTAGGGGAGAACTGGAGAGCGAGTCACATCCTCTGTGTCACCCCCACATCCTGCCCACACTCCAGACACAGGGAAACTATCATCTGTCACCATCACAGTGCCACAGCCCTGGCCTCCAGGGCCCCTCCTCCCTGTCTGGGCACAGGACTCACTGCAGCAGCCAAGAAAGGAGACAGCAGAGTGCACACACCGTCTCGGCTCCTCTGCTCATGCCTGGCTGGAGCAAAGGCGTCATCCATCATATCTCTGAGGCGTGCTGTACACCAGACCTCAGATGGCAGAGGCACACATACATCCCTGTGCTGTACCGCTCGCTGAGGATGAAGGCTTTCTAATCTGCCCTGCTTGGGACACTGCAGAGGAAGAGTGGTGGCAGAACACACCCCACCTGCTCTCTGTCCATGGGGTCAGCAGAGGAGGGCACGACACATGGGAAGCCCTTCAGCAGTGTCAAGCTGACACAACCAGCCAAAACCATTCCCACCTTGGCAGAGCCAGGACAATAAGTAGGCTGAATTCATCACTAAGCCACTTATCATAGATAAACTTAAAAGAATGGGAACTCCTTTGGTCTCCAGCATGCAAAGGGAGAAACCAGGTGAGCTGGGAAGATCCACAGAATCCCCATCTAGAGCCAGACACTGATCACATTGCTGAGCGTAGTATCTAAACGCTGCAAGCACAGCATGGGAGCCTGCTAAGGCAAGACCAACACTGGGGTTTAAACTATTCATTGTAAGGGAAGACATGTATCCCTGGGGAGAAGCTTGGCTTCTGCTGCAGCCGAAAGAGGTGGAGCAACTGCTCCCTTCTGCTCAGGCATTGCCCTCCCACCAAGAACCCCCCATGGAGAAGGAGGAAGAGTGGCTGGGGTGCAGCAAATGCCAAACATTCCCGCTCCAGGGAAGCCTCATCGTCCCCCCCTCTTACCCCTATTGCCTTTCCTGCAAAGCAAAGCTCGATGCTTTCCCACGCATGCTTTCCCCAGCTCTCCAGCCCTGGCCACCTCGCTTCACTAGTTTTTAAGCCCATGATTTACAAGAGATGTAAGACTCCTGGAGAATTCCTGGCTTCAGGGCTGCCCCTCAGCCGTTCCCTGGAAATCCTTGTTTCTCCAGATGACAGCAGAATCACGCCTGGACAAGTGGAGCTGGACAAAGCAGGCAATTCTCTGCTGGGTGCTACTTGATGAGACAACGCTCCTCTGGGCATCCCCTCTCTAGCCTTCCATTCCCATCAGGCTCTTCAGGCTCCTTGGTGGCTACTCCTGTTGCCAGAGGCCAGGAGTTTCCTTGTGACAGAGGGGTGGGTATAAAGGCTCTGGTGAAATGGCCCTTTGGGAAACTCTGGCCTCCATCTGATTAGATACAGGCGGCCCAGGCTTCCAGGAGCAGCAGGTTAATCAGTTAATGGCTTTAAGGAGCCTGGGTGATGTGGTGTGCATGCCGCGGGGCAGCCCCATGAGCACAGCCCCCTGGGCAGCCACTCCTTCCTCACAGGGGCCAGATCTGGGAAAACATCTGTTCTGATAAAGAAAGCACTTTACTGGGGAGGGGGCAGGCCCAAACCCATCAGCTGCTCCAGCCCACCGACAATGGGCTGCTCCCAGAGGGTTGCACAGCTCCTCTGCCGCACCCAGGACACGGCAAGGGCCAGACACTGGGTTCAATGGCCTGGAAACCAACTGGGAATTGAAGAAGGGGGGATGTGCGATGCCCCTGCCCCCAAACAGGAAGCTTTCAGGGCTCAGCTTGCAGACCTCAGGATGGCCCTGTCACCTCACAGTGCCTACCATGCCCACTGCCAGCACCATGGGCACCCTGCTGTCAACCATGGGGTCAGCAAAGGCTGTCCCATCCTCATACCCACCTACCCCTCATAACCAAAGGCACCATCAGGCTGGGCTGGAAATCTCTGTATGTGTTCAGGCAAGGAAAAAGGGAGGGAGAATTCTGAGGGGGTCTGGGGCGCATGCTGAACTGGACCACATGCGTTAAGGCTGCACATCACTTTCCCCCTCCCGGGCAGAGCCATGCTGGTGTAAAGCACATATGGGACCCAGAGCCCAAGTCTAACAGGTACGAGCCCAGCTCCGGAGGAGCCCGTTCTGCTCGGCAGCGTGAAGGTGACTGGGCAGAGGCGAGGAGGAGGCAGCGGACTGAGTCTGGCGCTCCCCTCCCGTTCCACACTTCCCGGTTCCTCACCGGCGGGGCTCTGGCCCGGTGCCCCGTGCGGCGAACCGAGCTGTGACATGCACATGCAGGCAGGAGCAGGCTCCGGACCCTTTAGTCGCTCCAAAGGATTAAAGCAGTATGCGAGCCGTCCCTGGGCAGCCATGACTATCATGCGCCAAACCCTCTCCTCCCGCAAGCAGCCCCCC
>VZRU01009151.1:94039-106737 GCA_013398155.1 Pedionomus torquatus | reverse complement strand
CCCCCCGACGTGCGGCGGGGAGGAAGCACCGCCTGGGTGTACAGCCACAGCAGCCAAGCCTGGGGCTTGGGGAAGGACAACTGGCATCTTCTGGAAGAGCAGACGTTCCGGGTTCAGGGTCCCTGCAGCAGGTCAGCAGAGCGTGATGCTGTGACAGAGACCGTTAACAAAGTTGTATCTCTCAGATCCAGAACAGGTAGTGTAGAGCAACAGGCTGGGTGGAGTTTGTCAGAAGTGTGGCCAGATCACAGTCCATGAGTACCCGCACTGTGTGTGGGGGTGTTTCTTGCAGAAGTAAGAAATACTTTATTTGTTCTGAAAGAAAGGAGACCAAACAACAGGGGAGAGGAGAGCAAATTTTGAAGATTAGGATTTCTTTTGTGTGTGTGATTAAGCTGCTTTTTTAACTACTTAAGACACAGGACTTTGAGGGAGGTGGCAGTGTCTTGTCCAATCTCTGCTGTAAGACAGTTACACTGAGGCCACTGCAACAGATGCCTGTGACAATCACCCCCACCAGCCTTTGCCACCTTCTGGATCTTTTTGTAAGGTTCCCTAATATGTATCACTGGCACATGTCCTTCTATTTTGATGTCAAGTCACTGAGAGCTACCCTGGGCACGACTGTCCAACCACTTTTGTACTTGCACTGGATTAGCTTAATCTACACGACTTTCCCTGGTTTATTAAAACATCAAGCAACACGGTGCCAGAAGCCTAACGAGAGTCCTTATCTCCCATCTAATACTTCTATCCACAAGGCCAATTACCCTGTTAATGAAAGGGATTAGAACAACTCGACAGCGATGTGTCCTTGAAAGTCTTCTCTGCAACCATGTGTTTGTCATCAGGATGTTTTCTGCCGCATCCAGCTTTCTGCCCACAGGAGGACAGTTCCTCCTCTGGTATTGCTGCTTCTGCAGACCATTCTGGCTGTCCAGCTTCTCCCATTTAGGTGGTCACCAGAGGCGCTCCTCACAGCCATGGGAAAGTTGATGAAGAGCACACATCTCTACCTCTTCTGTCTGTCTGCCAAGGGTCTCCACTAGCAGGCATCTCCAGCACCAGATGTCCCCTCCCAGACTTCTCCAGTGGAAACTTTGTCCGTGGTTCTTGTCATTCAAGACTTGGTTGCCTGTCAAGGGCAATGGCCCTCACATCTGCCTGTCAAGAGAGGTCTGACAATGAAGTGGCAAACTAGCAGTGGACCTATTCCCAGCAAACACACCGAGTAACCCAAACCCACACATCATAAGTCTTGCCGTTGCTTCCAGGGACAGGGTCCTTGTAAGCCCCCTTTCCCTTTCCTATTCATCAGCTTCCAGAGAGTGCTGCAAGGTTGTGTTTCCACACACACTGTGGAAAAAACTTCTGAGCTGGTAAGTGCCACAGTTTTCAGCACGGTGACTGATCCAGTCACCTATCACAGATCACAGATCCAGTGCAGCCTATGTATTACTGGGCTGGAAGGGAGAAGTCGCTGTTACAGCCTGGCAGCTCTGAGCCAAGGAGCTAACAGGGCTTGGAAAACCCAGGGTGAGGCAAGGAACCAAGCATTCAAAAGACAAGGTTTTTTAGTACTAAACAACCATCAAGCAACACATTATAGGAGGAAAGAAGAAGGTGGCTTGACCCCGTACTTAGAACACTGTAGCATTCCAAACTGTCCAGGCAATAAACACTGCATTCCTGAAATGCAGCAGCAGTGACTGATGCTGTCTGCCCTGTGCTCCATCTGCCTGGCAGGAAAAGTGGCAAGAATCTTGAACAGAGACTTATGCCTGATATTTGCTCCTTTCTGTTACAGGATTAAATCCTTAGTCCTACATTCATGCAGCCCAGCTGGAACTGAGGATCTGAACTGTCTCCTAAATGTCTTTAGGTGCTGCTTGCTGGGAAGGGGTGGCTCTCGCAATTGGCTTCTTTGCAGAGCTTTGATAAGGAGGCAAGTGCTGACTTGCCATCGCTGGCCACCCAGATGCTGCTACCACCATGTGTCTGGCACCTCACCTCTGTACCCTAGCAGCTCCAGGGCTGGCTGCCACATCAGCCATGTGATGAACTCGAAGCAGACATTGAAGGCTGGCATGGACTCCACTGCACAGAACAAGCCTGGGAGCCCTCTCCAGTCCATCAGCCCCCGCCTTCCCGGCCTTGGGGATGCCTCCTGTCCTGAGCCTGGCACAGCAGTGCCACTCGCATGTTCGGCAGCAGTGCCGGCAACCCAGCAAGCTCCCAGCCCTCCTGCCAGCCCAGCTACCAGGATGCCATGGCTGTCCTCCTCTGCTTGTCGGCAGAGAGATGGGTTCTAGCAGAGGAGAGTCAGGGCAGGCGGATGCTGGGGGAGTCTGGGCAATGAGCTATTCCTGCATCCATGAAAGGAGCAGCCCTCTGGTGCTGCAGGCAGCAGAGCCCCGCACCCAGCCGTGGCAGCAGCAGACAGTGAGTCAGCTTCCTGCTGGGCTTTCCACACCGAGCGAAGGTCGGCAGAGGACTGGCAGGAACAAGCCGAGGCAGGAATTCCTCCTGGACACCAGACAATGTCCTGATTTCCTCCTCTGCCACGGGTCTGGCACACAGCTGGGAGGCAGTCAGGCCAATGTGCCCCCACTGTGGGTGGTGAGCATCTACCAGGCTTGCTCTCCCATCACCTGCGAGAGAACTAGCTGTGACAGCTTGGCCGTGGGTGCTACCTCCCCAGTAGCTGTTGGAGCTGCTGGGGAATTGACTCCCACCGTCATCCCTGGGATGATCTCACTTGGGAGAGCTCACAGCCAAGGCAGGATACCTTGGACCCAGCTGGGGGCACAGGAAGAAGGATGCAGGGCAGGCATGGATACAGGACGAGGACACCTGAACTCTGCGGTGCATCATCACCATCGCAGCCCCTGCTGACAGGCCCTGCAAATCCCCCCTTGCCCAGAGCACAGGGCAACCAGGAGAGGGTTCTCAAAAAGGGGGAGAACTATTGAGAAGCAGTGACTAATAATCAAACCTGTCCCTTTGTAAGAGTAGCCTGACCCTGACAGAGGACCAGACACTGAGGCACTCTCCTGCCACGGACTGCATGTGTGCAAGGGAAAGGGGACACAGAGCAGGGCACATGCTGTCCCCACAGCTCTGCCCCCCTCCCCACTTCAGTTTCACAATTTGCTTGAAATTAGCTTAAAAAAAGGGCAGTTCCTCCCTTCTCTTGTTCCCAGACTGTGGGGAGCCTGTCCACAGTTCAGACCAGGGCAGGGTCCAGCCAGGCCAGCTCAGGGCTTGGGCTGCCCCAACTCAGCATAAAGCTGTGGATCTCCCCTCCTGCCCCGCTGCTCGCAAGCCAGCCCCGTCCCTGCTAGGTGAGGATGGTATTGATCAAAGCTGCGCTGAAGCTCTTGCTGCCCAGCGCTGCCCAGGGGCTCTGCAGCAGGAATTACCCCAGGCTCCTTGGGGACAGGATCATGTTTGTACCAGATGTGTCCCTACTCTGGAGGAATGTGATTAAAGCCGCCTGGAGAGGCTTTCACAGGGTCACACCACGCACTGCAGCACCTGCTCCCCCCCGAGAGCAGCAGTGTGAGGGGTAGTGCTCCTTGCAAGGGTTGACAACATGAGGGGCAGGGGTTTTGTCTGTCCTGGGCACCCTCCTGGTTCTTGTCTCATTTCAGCCACCATCAGCAGTGAGCCCGTCTCACCACAGCTCAGAGTGCTGCCTCTGCAGGCTGCAGAGCCCGGGCCAGGGGCGGCTGCACCCCTGCTGGGTGTGATCACAGCGGGAAAAGCGTTTTATCCAGGCCGAGTGGAGGAATGCCCTTCAGGGCTGCCCTTTCTCCACAGGTCAGGAAAACAGGATGTCTTCATTTTCAGCCAGAGCACAAGAGCAGAAAGCTGGAGCAGATTGGGCCCAGAGGGTGAATGCAGGGAAGGTCCAAACACTGCCACTTCATGCCATCCCGTGGCCTCTGAAGCATCTTCCTGAGCTGAACCACTGGGGCCAGCACTAACTGTGGCTTTCTACTGGCCCCGTATGCATTTGTCCATGCTGGACAGTCCAAACCCATAGTCAAGTATCTCCAGCTTTGTCTGCAGATAGGGGTCCCGGATTTCTTCCCCCAGTCCAGCCCTTCCCTCCCTTCCTGGCCACATCCCAGGCCACACGTCCATCTCTTGGCAGCAATGAGGTGAGATTCCCTGCCATGGCTCCCTTTGTGCTGCTGCAGGTTTGCCTGGGACCAAAACATACTCGTGTGTGGCTTTTACACCTCGGTCATGAGAAATTCAGTCCTGGCGGTGAGATCGCTAAATAAGAGAGCTGAGCTGCACAGGGCTATAATTACAGTAGGAACATGCGGGGATAAGGCCAGCCAAGCATATCCACCTAATTTCCTCTCCTATTAAGCCTGCCCTGCTTTTGTTTGACCCAGACCCAGCCTTGCTATTAATGGCATGATGCTGTGGAGGTCACAGATGGGGCTCTGTTACAAACAGCCTTACGGCTTCTGCTTAACCGAGTGTATAAGCAGGGCTTTGCTCGCAGATACCACGACTGCGAGATTCATGCTGTAGAAACTGTGTCAGGCAGCTGTGGTGCGCTTGCTTCCCAGGCTTGGGCTGTTTTAGCAGACACGGGTAGCTCTCTGTCTTTGTCTCTGGCTGCACGATAAACCCAGGCAAGCAAGCGAGGAGGTTAAATGGTGTCATGTCCCTTGCCCTGGCCATGGCCAAGGTCTTCTCACGGGTGCTGGGAGACAGAGCCCCGTGCATTTCCTCTTCCTGATCTCGCCTGTGCAGCCTCACCCTACAAAATAATTTCTGTGCTGAAGGAGAGAGCTCTTCTCCTCACTGTGTGCCTGCAGACAAAAAGGATTCTAATCTCTGCCCTGTTTTAGTCTATGTGTCCCTTATAAGTCTCCAGGAGGCAACCTGCAATGCTGGGCTGCTGGATTAGCAAACCTAGGGAGCAGGCGAGGCTGTTCTATTACCTCCTGTCAGTCAGAGTTCTCAGTTTCAAGGTCCATTTCCGGGCTGAAAAGTGAGCGCAGCCCCAGTTCAGAGCACTGGGAACCAGATCAAGTGGCTGGCTGACTCTCCTTGCCTGTCAAAGCAGGAGCCAGCTACTGCCCAGCCTCTCCCACCGCAGTGATGCTGCTGCACCCTGCGTGCTGGAGCTGGGGAACAGCCTCCAGGGACACTGGGCTTGACAGGTGAAGGCAATTACGCAGCTGGGCTCCCACAGCAGGGACTTCAAGGTCTTCCCTCTCTGCAGAAGTCTGCAGAGGGGAATTACCTGTCTGTGCTGCTCACAAGGTCACATCTGGCAGCCCATGGCCCAGGAGGTCACAGCAGGAGCCATGGGGGAAGCTATGCAGTGTGTGGTGCTCAGCGCTTCACCTTGCTCCTGTGTGGGCCTCCCTCTGAGGGAGACGGGACACCCATGGGTGCCAGCCCATCTCTTTGCTGCTCGCTGCAAGGAAAAACTTCAGGAGCCACATTTCAGAGCTCAGGCTGAGCCTTCCCACCCTGACCTTACAGCAGCCTTGCCCGCTCTGTACAGTGCGACACAGTGACGCGCGGGTAGGTGCAGCCCAGCCAAAAATCTGCACCCAGATGGGAGAACTGTGTACAGGCACAGGACAAATGTCCCAGCATCGTGCCCACTGAAAAACTCCCAGCCTAGGGCCACTAGCTCCCTCCCCATAGTGTCCTGGCAGCAGGCAGGGTGGCACACCCCTGCCAGCTCTCCAAGCAGGCAGAACTTGCTCACTTGAGTGGGCTGAAGCATCATGGTCAAGGCTCCCACTCCCACGGGCAGTCAGGTGGAGGTGGAAGGGGAACTGCCGGGATCAGAGCCCTGTTTCCAGGGATTCTGTCCCCATCAGAGGTTTCTAACAAATGGTTTGCTCTCATTCCCCATTCTCAGGCCCTTGAGAGACCATTTACTTCTCAGAGTCCCTTCGGGGAGCAGTCCCACAGGCACTTCCGAGAGTGGGAGGGTTGAAGAGCCCTGGAAGGACGATACACTGGGAGGGACAGGGTGGGGGTACAAGGCAGCAGGCAGGCAGGGAACCGCTGAAGGCTACCGAGCCTTCCTTTTGCCAAGGCCATACAAGCCTTTGGGACAAATTCAGGGCCATGCGTAGTTGTATTCACTTGTGTTGAGGAAAATTGCTATCCAAGCCCGTGCCCAGGATTCAGGCATCCCTGCAAGAGAAGTGTCCTTTACATAGACCTGTGTGAGGCAGAGGGGCTGGAGGAGGCTGCGTCTCTCCCTGTAGCTGTGAGGCTATGCCCATGGGGCCAGCAATCAGCTCCGGGAAAGGCGGGCTCCCGTCTGAGGGACGCGTCCAAACCTGCTGTTCCCATGGGGAGGACAGTTTGTGTCTGTGCCCAAGGAGGGCATGTTCCTCTCCTTGCAGGCAGCAGGGCACAGCTCAGCCCTTTCTTCTCTCCCCGGTGCTTCTCCTGGGGCTGGTGAGTCCCTTTTTTCAATGTGGAAGGGAGGTGGGTGGAGGGCAAGAGGGGAAAGTGAGTGTGGGGCTGGCACCATGGCAGGGACACGTCGGGTCATTGATGCTTGGCAGCATGTGCTGGTGGTTCTCAGCATCTACAACAGTAAGCCAGACCCTGGCACCCTTGAGCTGGGGCTGATCTTTACCTGGCCTCTGGTGCTTCATGTATAGGCATCACCCCACCTCAGCATCAGCTCTGCTCCCCCCAAACTGGTGCAACTCATGTTTAAAGAAACCCAGTTACAGACACTTGCTGGGGAAGGTCTCATGCCCTCTTCAGCCTGTAGCGTGAGGATCCCATCATGCTGCCACCTCCTGCTGTTTTCATTTGCCACCCCTGCCCCCAGGGTGCAGGGCTTCCAAATCCCCTCCTCATCAAGAGGAAAAAGGACTTTTAAATTTATTTTAATGAAGTTTGAGTGCCTGAAAAGCAGACACCAAAGCCCAGGCAAGGGCTTCCAGGTATATGGGGGAAAGGGGAAATTTTGCTGGTGGCACTAATTCCCATTTTTGTCATGGGGATGACCTTAGCCGGTAATTTCCTTAACTTCCCAGCCATGTGAACTGGTGCCCATGGTATCTCACAACAGAGATGTGCCAGCCCCTCCTGGCTGCAGAGAATCAAAATAGCTGGAGAAGATAGCTTGAGTGTACTTGAACCCTGGTGGCAGAAACAGAAACCCAAATAGTTTGCCTAAAGACACAATGGTTTAAAATAATATGGTTGGTAGTTTTGGGAACAGACCTCCTATTTTTAGTTCTGCAGACAGGCAAGTGTGGCTGTTTACTCTTGTAAAGATAAACCTCTTCTCAAACTGCAAAGAGTTGTGAGAAACTGCTGGTCAGAGCACAGCCCTGGTCTGGCAGGAGAGAAGCCTGTTCCAAGGAGCAGGAGGACCCATGCCTCATGCCAGAGCATCTCCCAGCTGTGCACCCAGCTGTTCTCTCCCTACCTGCAGCATCCCCTGGGGCAGCAGGCAGCCTCTCTACTCCTCTCCCCACACTTCATTTTGCGGTCCAGTGTGCTCCTAGCAGCAGCAGCCAGCAACTTTTCCCTTCCTTGGTCTCGCAAAAGTAAGGGTACACCTCTGAGCTCACCCTGTGCAGCTCCCTCAGCCCTCCTGTCCCAGCCCACCCCTGTTGCCCTCCTCCCAACCCATGTGTCTTCTCCAGCAGAGCAACCAGGGCCGGCTCATCTGAGCTGGCCAGATATCCCACCCTTTGAAGGAAGACCCCAGCGTCGTCTGCTGGCTGAGACCGCGTGTGACCCAAACCAGAGCCCTGCAGCAACTCTGTCTGCACCACCTTGAGCATCGCATCCTGGTGCAGTGTGTTTTCCAGTGTGTCCAGGGCCCAGGACTGTGGGGGTGAGCTGCCGCCCTTGAAATCCCTCTACTCTGCCCTTGAAGGGGAGATCAGTGCCTTTGTGGGGCACGTGCAGCGGTGCCGGCAGGGCTTCGACCTGAGCAGCCTGTACCAGGTACTACTGCTGGTGCTGCCACGGAGCCCCTCGGGGCAGGTGGAGAGTTGGCAGCACTTGCAGAAGCTTGCCCAGCACTGGCCCAGCTCAACCAGCCCCAATGTGGCCAGCTACGTGGGCTGGCTGGCCTCTTACCTGCAGCACCTGAGTGTCCTGAAGGAGAGGTTTGACTCCAGGGTGGTGGTCCCACTCTGTGAGTACTTGTACATGCATGAGGAACCAGCTGTCCACCCCACCTGGAGGTCTTCCCCAGCATCCATCCCACACCTGGCTGCACAGCTCTTCGCCCACCGGCGTAACTGGGGGCTGCTGCTGCAGGGGGGATCCCTCAGCGACCGTGTCTTCAGTCCCCGGAGCCTGAGTGACCTGCATGGCTTTGTTGGCATGGAGCCCTTTGTGAAGGTCTTGCGGCTGGTGCCTGATGTCTTCCACCAGAGTTTGGCCGTGGCGGAACTTGCCCAACGGTGGGTCCGTCTCCACCGCAGCAGGTACAGCCTCTCCCTGCCACCATCTCCATCACCATACCAAACTCCATCAACATCACCGCCACAGCAGCCACCAGCACAGGGCAGAGCAGGGCTGGCTCCCAGCACTGTGCAGCCCCCACCACACAGCAGCACCCCCCGGCAGCCGAGCTCTCCCCTGGGTTTACCCAACCTCTTGGTGCCACCGTGGTCCTCGGGGGCAGGTAGCCACCCTGACTTGTTGCGAGCTCAGCTGCAGGAGAGCCAGGAGGAGCTGCTGGCCCTGCTGCAGCGTGGAGAGCGGGCAGCTGCCCTGGGTGCCCAGGTCCATCATGTCGCCCAACGCATCCAGGTCCTGCGTCTGCAGCAGCAGGGTGACGGGACAGAGCTGGCACAGCCCCAGCAGCGCCCAGGGAGAGGGAGTCGCCGGCACCAGGCTGCCCTGACCAAGGAGCTGCAGAAGAGCCTGGAGCTGGAGGAGTACCACCACAGCATCCTGGAGGCTGACTGGCTGCTGGAGCTGGAGGTCAGGCCCCTCCTCATCCGGAGGATCGAAGCGGTAAGGGACACACGCTGGCTCTGCTTGAGCTCCCTGCCCTGCATCCCAACCCATGTGTGGGCTCCCTGCCACAGGCAGGGGATCTGCATGGAAAGGGCTGGACATCCAGGTGGAGACATGGATCTTGTGGCTGGGTAGAGCCACAACCTCTCCAGTCTAAACCAATGGTCAGTTGCACAGCCCTGGGTATTCAGGTGTGAGGAAGGAGAGCCATGGAGTGGGGAATGGGGGAGGGAGTTTACAAGTGTGGTGGACCAGCCCCGTGGGAAGCATTTGTGGATGCTCCCATACAGCCCACCTGGATGCTCAGGAGCTGGGCATCCACACTGCCTTCTTCCACAGGTTCAGCAGCGCTGCCAGGACCTGGAGAAGATGCTGCAAGGCCAGGCACTGCCTGCCCCACAGCAGGCCCAGCTCAGCAGCAGAACAGCCACCACCCCCGCACCCAGGCGGGCTCAGCCTTCTGCCACGTGTCCCACAGCCCCAGGAGCAGCCAGCGACCCTGACCACGGGAGGTGGGAGCACAGAAGCAGCACCCAGGAGAGCATGACTGGAGGATGTCCAACCCATCGCCATGTGGGGTGCAGGCAGCCAGCAGCTCATGGGGACCTGGCCTGGCTCCTGCCTGGAAAGGAAGTGAGCCCTGTGGGTGAATTCCCTGTGTGAAGGGAATAAATAAGATGTTTCCTCCATGCTCAGCCCATGGCCCTGCTGTTTGGTGTGTGGCTCCAGGCTGGGTAAGGAGATGGGCACTGAATACTGCTGAGCACACAGGCACATGGATGCACACGTGTATAGATACAAGCAAGCACATGTTTCTGGTTAAATACAGGGCTCAGCCTCCTGCTTTCAGCAGCCAGCATGAGAGCTCCAGGTGGGCCCACAATAATCAGCCTGCCCAGTGATGGTGGAGAGCCCACCTCTGTATCAGTAGTGGGTGACAAGGTGACAGTCCTTCCAGCTGGGCCTTGCTCCCTTGGTGGTTGCTGTTGCGGGGAAGAAAGTGTTGTGTCAGGGAATTTCAACCAATTTAATTTGCTGCCAATTAACAAACAAAAGCAGAGAGCCAGGCATGGTTCCTATGAAGAGTTTATTGGTGTAGCTGTTTCCACTACAGTCAGAGGAGTCACAATGCACAGCGACAACAGGCCTCCTACACTACACGGGGAGGACAGGACACACATGGCCACAGACACACAGAGACACTTGTCTCTCTGCCCCGGGCCCTGCAGGGGGGCCAGGCTGTGGGGCAGGAACCTGTTGCAGGGGAGGTTTCTCTCTCTGGTGGTGCATTTCTGCAGCCTTCTGGGGAAGGCATCAGACCGTCCAGGTAATGAAGTACCCACCATCTCTCATAGGAGCCAGGCTGAGAAGTGGGAACCGGGGCAGCAGCTTGTCCCAAATCCAAGAGTGAAGCGAGCATCCCAACCTCCTCCACAAGGCCACTTTGGCTCCAACCATCAGGGAGAGGCTGGGGTGTCCATCTTGTCTGGCACTACCCTCAGAGCTGCCACAGGCAGTAAGGGCACCATCAACGGTTTCTGAGGCAGCTCTGAATGGGGGTTGTCAGCCCAGGGAAACCCCAGGAGACAGCCCTGCCAGGTGGGAAAGGAGCTCAAAGCTGCCCAGAGGTGACAGGGGCTGAGCTCTGGGCATGCTGAATGCTGCCCCTTCCCACTTGGAGGGCACCCCTGGATGTGAAAGGTCACCCTGGCATGGCAGCAGAATTTGGGCTGGGGGTTTCAGTTTCCTTCAGTGAAGGGACCCAAAGGACTGTTTTGCGCTCCAGCACTACATCTCTTTTATAGCTTCTTATATATGGTTTGTTCTTGGGGACAGGAATGTAGGGATCAGGAACTGCAATGAGTTTTTACCTCTGCAACCTTTGTGGAGGTGCAGAATGGCACAGGACTCCTCTCAGTCCCTGCAAGACGGCAGGCACTCAAGGCTTCAGGACACTTGCTTGCTCCCCAGCCTCCCTGTGCAGTTTTCCTTTAGGAAGAGGGTTGGGAAAACGGGGAAGAAGCAAATGGCCTCCCCAATGCCAAGCAAGAGCTGAAAACAGTCCTGTGGGAAGGTGGTTGGACAAATGATGGTCTGGAGACAAGGCCAGGGTGTTGGTCCCAGCCAGGCTGCAACAGCCCTGTGGGCCAGGGGCTGTGGCCCAGGCACAGCACGAGCACTCCCAGAAGGGGGTGGAGGGAGTGGGCACAAGGCTTCTGCCAGACAAGCAAAGAGGCTGCTGGCTTGGGACAAGCCCAGTGGCCACCCACAGGCAGCATCCAGCCCACCCTGTGACTGCTCAGTGGTGTGTAGTGCTGAGACACCCAAGCTTCACAGTAGTGGAAGGGGACACAGTGGCACCAGCTGGCACGGCTCCCCCTCCCCACCTGGAGATCAGGCACAGACTGCCTCCAGTGCGGAGGGGGCAGACCCCTGACCCATGGCCACTCGGGACCCATGCAGCTTCAGGGTGTGAGAGGCATCTCTCAGCCCACCAGGTCCAAGAGGAGAGAGACTCGCAGGCTCTGCTGAGTGAGCGATGGGGCAGCAGGAGCCATGGCTGCCTCCTGCGGGGCTATTGAACAGCCATTCGTTGGTCCAGGCAAGAGATTGCATGACTCACAGCAAGTCTCCAGTTAGTCCTTAGGAGGGATGAGCAGGCACGAGTGGCCTGTCCCACGAGTGGGGAGGGCAGCTCCCAGCTCACACTGGCATGTGCAGCTCGTTGTACTCGTCCCGGCCATCCTCATCAAAGTTTGGCTCCGCATCCTCCGAGTCCAACTGCAGAGAGGCAGAGACCCGGCTCTGAGGGCCACAGCCACCTCCAGCACGGGCTCAAGCCTGGCACGGAGGGACTGGTGCACAGCAAGCCAGGCAGCTGGGCTGTGCTGGGAAGAGCAAAGCTCTTACTCTTTCCCCTCACATCAGGCTCCATTTTTTTGTCCCTCATGCCCATCCATGCACCCCTAGCCTGATGCCCTTTCCCGCAAGTGTTCTTTTTTGACAGTGCCCCACCTGGGTATATATATAACTGAATGGTTGGATGTGGGGAGAGCAGCAGATGTAATCTCTCTTGACTTCAGGAAGGCTTTTGACACTGCCTCTAACATTCTCATTAGGAAACTGAGGAAGTGTGAGTTAGATGAGGGGGCAGTGAGGTAGACTGAGAACAGGCTGTGTGACAGAACTCAGAGGTTTGTAATTAATGGAGCAAGGTCAAGTTGGAGGCCTGTAACCAGTGGTGTTCCCCAAGGGTCAATACTTGGTCCAGTCTTGTTCAACACATTCATCAATGACCTGGATAAAGGGACAGAGTGTATCCTCAGCATGTTCACTGATGATACCAAACTGGGAGGCCTGGCTGACACTACAGAGGGCTGTGCCACGATCCAGCATGACCTGGACAGGCTTGAGAGCTGGGCAGAGAAGAATCTAATGAGGTTCAACAAGGGCAAGTGTAGGGTCCTGCAGGTGGGGAGGTCCAGGCACCAATATAGTGGATCTGCTGGAAAGCACTTCTGAAAAGGAGCTGGGGGTCCTGGTAGATAGTAAACTATCCATGAGCCAGAAACATGTCCTTGTCACCAAGAAAGCCAAGGGAATCCTGGTCTGCATAGGGAAGCGTGTGACCAGTAGGTCGAGGGAGGTCATTCTCTCATTCTTCCCCTCTACTCTGCATTGGTGAGGCCACAACTGGA